>SRMA01025860.1:25674-143983 GCA_007224835.1 Danionella cerebrum | reverse complement strand
AAAAGATGTATTATTTACCATGATGTGTAACCCATTAGGATGTTCCCTCTTAGTGACCAAATTTCACCATGCACTTCTTTTAATTGCTTGAAAAAAAAACCAACCTCACAACATCTGTAACAGCAAAGTTTGAATATTTCTTGCTCTGATGCAAAATATTTTAAAAAGTATAAAACCAAGTTTTGAAAACCACAACAAGAGAACCTGAGAATCCGTAACATTTTCATAAACTAAATGGTTCAAATGTGTTCTTGATTATACCCTGAATGTAATGAACCATCAAACATTTTGCAAAAGCAGGGCCACAAAGACAGACCCACAGAAGTCTGGCTGAATCTCAACAGCATGTGAGCTGGACTGCTGGAGAAATCCAATGGTGAAGGCAGAACGCTAATTGAGCAAAGTAGGTGAAGGGAAGCACTCCTAGCAGTCCACGCAACTTCCATAACTACATCACAACTTTAACTTTTCATTTGTTCTTTCACAAGTAAAAAAATTCTCCAACAGTCTACTAATCGGGTTGTGAGTATACAAGATTCTACATTCTTTATTGATACTGTTTTTGTCCACCAAGTAGTAGCACAGCCATCCATAAAGTGCAAACAAAGATTAACTCAAACACAGACATGTAAGAAAAAGAGTGCAGTAAACATAAAGGTGAAGCAAAATGTAAAGAATGAGTGAGGGGTTAATATAATAAAAATATACAAAGTGCATATATGCACCTTCAGAGTGCATATCTGAGACCATATGAGGCCCTAAATCCACCTCAAATCTGACATTGCATGTTCCTAAATCAATGCATATTTAGGGTTCTTGTGAAACATGATAAATTATGATGTGTCATACAACTGAGTTTACCATTAGATCTTTGGTTAGTGATCAGCAAAACAATGGAAACTGTTTTAGCGACAAGTGATGGTTCCAGTAAAAAAATGGTAAAAAAAAAAAGCATAATGTTTAAGCATGTGTAAACATTAATAAATCAATGACAACAAGAGAAACATGTCTGAGCCAACGCAAAGATTTGGTTCATGATGAATGGGTTGCTCACAAAAACCACATCAAAGTGTTTTCATGTATGTGTTTATTCTGGGGCCATTGCAGATCAGGTAACTGAGATAAAGAGCTGCAGAAACTCTTCACTCACAGCTCTGACACTCGCAGCGAACATTTTGTTTGATTTCGGCCTGTTTTGCTGCATCAGAACCTATAGTCAACTTAACTTTATTTTGGGAAATATAATACTCATGTATAGCAGAAATTATTCAAGATAATGTGAGCATATATGTATGTCAGCTGAAACCAGACACTGGAACAAGTCCATAACACAAATACTTCCGAAGCAGAGCCTAGACATAAACCCAAACGAGAATTATCGATTGATTTGAAGAAGCATCACAATTTATGACAAATTTATTCAGAAAGAAAGAAATTTCAAAAGGTTCACACATGTTATTGTTATTATATAGATTCATGCCAACTAATTACTACAAAAAAGACAACACAAAGACAAAAAATTACGTGTTTTTGCCAAAAAAGTAGCTTAAATGTTAACCTAATTGTACAAAAACGCCTAACGGTAAGGAAGAAATGATGCGAAGGGAGACGGAGTTTTTTTTAGTTAAAGATGACTCCTCAACAAGACTCCTGTTTATCTTAAAGTTTCGGTGTTTCCAAACCAACGAAGAATAAGGACGTTTGGTGCTATGAGACAATAAAAGCTGAAAATCTGCAAAGCACTAAAATATTTGACGGTGAAATTCTTTACTTCAGTCCACCTTCCCGCTAAAAGACCAGCATTGTTGACGCGCACTTCAGTAACTAAAACCAAACAGTTCAGTGGAATAAATTAAATAAAAAGCCCACACTCACCTCTAGTTTGCATAAACTTGCGCTTTTGGATCGCGACTTTCTTCGCAGGTAGACGGAAAACCACCTTCTCACCGTAAATTTGCGCATGTTCGTATCCATCGTCCCGGTTCAAATGCTCTGTCCTCAAGTGACAATTTATCTGGCTAGTGTATAAATCCAGCTCAGAGCGACAGCGGGGATTTACAGTCGCCTCCCCTCCACTAATCCATAATGTTCACTTATGGGGAGATGAGGCCATGCATGAGACAGACATGCGGCTTCGGGGACGTTTGCTGACTGGAAGCCTCCTCAGTGCCGCAGGTCATTCGGTTAGTTCTGTTCGGTTGAGTCGCGGTGGAGATTAACAACGGGAGCTGTCCGCTTCAGAACCACCTTTACACAGCCCCGCTGTGTTCAAGAACACTCCCAGCGCACTCCGATCCTTAAAGCTGAAGCGCATTTTATTTGGGTTAAAATAGTGCAGTATAGCCAATGTTTACATCTACATAATGTCACAGTATAAGATACGAAACAAAGCAGCACAAATTCCCTTGAAAATTAAAAAAAAAAAAAAAACATACACATTCACTTGTTTTCATTAAATGTGCCTTAACTATTTGCCTTAAATGAAAAAAAAAGAGAGAACATCACTGGCTGGCTGAACTAGGTATGTTTATAAGGGTAATTTTCAGCAGAAAAAAAATGTTTTCTTACGTTTCATAATTTTAAATTATATATGTTATGCTGGCGTATTATAAATGATAAAAATGCTCACTATAGCAAACAAGTACATACGTCCAATCAGATTTCTGGAAAATCGAAAGCTGATGTCCCATGACTCCTATTTTCCACCTGCTACAACATCCCCAGGACAATTCTTTTCATATTTCTTCCTCCTGATGTTCTGCCTTATATGTTCATGCCAGAAATGTCACTATAGTTGTATTCGACTCACTTGCTTAATTTACACACCTTACCTTCTTTTCTGATGAAGATGTTGTCCAGTCCCTTGGTTTCTGCTGTTGTATTCTTTTTTTTCTGTTTTGGTTAGCCGTGTTAGCTTGTAAATACTTAGTTTAGGTAGAAGACCTTTTTTTCCCTTTAGGTAAGGTAATATACATATTTACTTTCTTTGTCTTCACTATTCAATTTTATATCTCATGTCATAATTTCCCATTTGCTTATCGATACCTTCAACTGGACTCTTTTCGTTTAAACTGATTATTACACCATCCATTCCATAATTTAGAAGCATTTGTACCGACTGAAATGGAACCATTTGCACAAAACTTCTCCAGATTGTCAAATGTCATTCCCAATCACTGAAAACCAAGAGTACTATTCTCACTGAGACAAACAGTGTTAACCTTTAGAAAATTCAAGGCCAAAACATTGATTCAAAATATGACACTGACTGAAAAGTACCATTATTTGTATTGATTGACTGAGGCAATGAATCATCCAGGAGCCAGAGCGGGCTGTTCTCTGTAAATAGAAAGGACAAGACTTGCTTGGCCTCACAAGCTAATCTTGAAAGAAAGGCTGAGTAGGGACATCTGCAGATGCCCAGTGGGAACTACAGGCTTACTTGTGAACTCTGCTCTGTGTTTACATTCTGTGGGAAATTATTATTTACAATAGCACTACACTGTCATTTGACATTTGTCTGACACATCTGGTTTTAATCTGGAACTTGCATATTTTATGCGGGCCACACTTGGCCAGAGTCTGGCAAAAGCAGCATAATTATAAACGGGGCGCACAATACATGGGTGAGACATCATATGTGGTGTTTCGTTTAATAACTTGTGTGCATCTTCCAGTCATGTATCATGCATCATAATGGTGCTTGTGCCATGCAAAAGCTAGTTATATGGACCACTGTTGACCAGATAAATATATATATATATATATATATATATATATATATATATATATCATCCACAAAGGATTTTTAAAACCAACCATTTTAAAAATAGTGATTAGATGCAACCCTAATATACCTGGTAACCCATTATTTTGCCCACTGTAAACTGTAAAGAACACTAGTCAATTCTAGTGCTGAGACTGATAAACGAGTATATAATAATAAATTATAAATTTCTAATGAAAGCTTTTTTTTGCAGGCAAAAATATTTTTCTTAATATAGAACAAATATGTACTAACTGGAAGATTTCTGAAAATAAAACAGGAAATGCATTACAACCAGGAAGTTATAAGCTTCTTTCTTTGCATCCTCACCTATTTCCCTTTACCCCTTCTTTGTTTCTCTTCCTCTCTTAGACAAAGACAGTGTGCTTCTGACTTGTATAATACATAATGTTTAAGTTAAATAAAACCTAGTTTTCTGTTAAATCATCTTAAACCTTGCTCAAATCAAGCATACTGTATTTTCTATGGATTTATGCAATTGTGTTACTCACCTGTTTAGATTTACATGGCATTTATCATCTCTGTTTACATACTTTTATAAAGGTTAAATCCAAACTACACTTAAGAAATTAACCACAGTGGAAAATAATATTATTGGTATGATGGCTAGTTAATTATCCTGAGGGAGGCAAAAGTGCTCAGTTTGTTGCCCGGGTGCTTCAAAATATTTCCCATGTGGCATTTGAATCAAGCCAATATACAATTAGTGCAGTTAAATCAGGCTTGAAAAAATAAGTGGTCCTTCGGAGGGTTAGAGGAATCTTGTGCCTAGTGAAAGTGATGGATAAAGGCTTCTGTAAAGCAAACCTGTGCTAAATTGAGCATCCTGAAGCACACTGGGCTGTTTATCTCAGACACTAATGCGTGTAATGGTGTGCAACTGCTATTGCTGGATGATATGCCCGCAGGAAGACTCTCAGACTGTAATAGCCTTGAGGCTTAAGTATATGTGCATTGTAAATGTGTCTTCAGCTTTGCATTCATTCAAGCGGTAAATGTTTAGGAGGGAAATGCATAATTTGCAGCGATTTTTTTATGCTTAATTTTTAGCCCAAAAACTATTTAGCAATAATTTTCCAAGTCAAACAAAGCCAAAAGGGGAGTTGCTTTTCAAACGAATTCAGACAATAATGCCATGAAAGATTTCAGTCATAAAAAAATTGCTGGTCGATCAAGCACACTAGGGTCACTGAACCAGATTCTGGAATCTTTGGCAGTGTGTGCAGGTGTAAAGTCCATATAGGATAAGGAAATGAGCATATCTAGCAGAAATATACATGAAATTTCCGGGAATATTTTTTTACATACCGCATATTTTAGAAAATTGTCATATCAATAATGAGGTTTAGGTGGAGTCTTGTCCCTTAATTAGCCTATGTAGATTTACGCTTTCACCTCACAAACATGACAGAGTGGTTTCTTGAAACTAATTTGTTGGGGCAGCCAGAATTCATCAAAAATTATTGCAGACTGAGGACACGTCACAGTGGACTTTAAGGAACAAGGATTCTACGCCTCTTCAATCTTCATATCCAAAGTGGTTAGTAATACCATTAGTAGTGTTCACTCTCTTTTAGTCTTCTGGATACTTCAAGCCAGCAGACGTTTCCATGATTAACAGCCTACAGACTTACACTGAGAAACCAAGGTCTTTGAGGGAAGGTTTACAAATCAACATTCCATGGGTTCTCCACAAAAGCAACCTTCCTGAAATGAGACACAAGTATTGGATTATTATTTCACGAGAGCCATGATTTATATTTGAGATGCACCTGTGTATGGTATCAATGTAAATATGATTCAATTTCTAGTCTTGGGAAATCAGCTAAATTTTATGCCGTTTTTCTAGTTCAGTGAAGGATTTGTCTGAAACTCTTCAAAGCTCTACCTCATGGATTTAACGTTTAGGGATTAGATGAGGTTAACTAGATTTCAGAGAACTAATACGTTTAAAGCATTTGTGTTTTTACATCAGGACAGATGCTGTGAAATCTAGAGCAGAGATAATATACCGAGAAATTCATTGAAAATATATACATTAACATTCAAAAATTAGTTATTACATAACAATTTAGCAAATGGACAGGACAAAAGGGCTCCACTTAATTGCTGTATTAAAATGCTTTAATAAAGGCTGATCCGAAGATAGCTGTTAGCAAAGCGCTCTCCCTCTCAGAATAGCTGAGCATTTGGTAATTTATTTTTTTTTTTTTACAATTTCTTATGATTACGCTTACATTACGAAATACATTTCAAGGAATTAACATATTTGGTCAGTTCTTGCTTTCCTTTGAGTAAAAATCCATGATTAGCACAATGCTATTTTTATAGAGCCACAGGAAAGCTAGGTCACCGTTTATTTACAATTATTTACTGCTAGGTTACAGGCAATTTACAAGCCTCATTTGGTCTATTGCATGCTTATTTCTCTAAAGGTTGCCCCCAAAATTGGTCTGGTCACAGACCACAATTTTTTTTGATGTGCCCCCACACATTGAGGACCCACACAAGTTCTTTTTTCTTATGACAACCTTGTGCAAATGACAATATCATAAATGTATGTTAGACATTGCACCAAATGTGTGCCAACTGCTTGTTGTAACTTTTCTAAATGCATTTTTTACTTTATTAGATTTATAATAAAAAGTGGGTGCTGTTTTTTGTTGTTATTTTATATTTACATAACAAGACTGAAATTAATAGGACTGAATTATCAAAATCACACTAATTGCCTCATGCCATACCACATGGTGCACATGATTATAAAACCAGGAACTTCTGCACATTAAGGTTTTCAGAAAAACCGGAGTAACCGGAAAAAACCCATGCGAGCACAGGGAGAACATATAAACTCCTTTCTAGGAAGGTCACCGGCGACCCTCGAACAAGCTTCTAACTGGAGGGCCTCAGTGCTACCCACTGCGCCACCATGCCGCCCTACAAGATAATCAAATATGTAAATAAGAAATTGAGAGAACTTACATTTGCTCTTCCCATGGCCTTCTAAAGATCAAAGTGACGCAAATTCCTGCTGAAAAACTTACCCACCTTTTCAGGAAGTGGAAGGGTTACAGTAACAGGAATGAATAAAAAGCTGGGGACATGTCTAAAACTTTAGAAAGTATAGATATTTGTGTAAATGAATGTATTTTAAACAAACATTATATATGGATTTTCGCAACAATACAAAAGAATTTTTTTTTTCAAAAGATCTTAATCATTATATTTTCAGGCGAATAACATGTGACAGGGGACAAGCAATATATGCTTTTTTCAGCAATCTTTTTAAATTTATACCTTAAAGTGCAATAAGAACAGTGAACATGTTGACTGGTTTAGCTGTAGTTTATTGTCGTAAATTCATAAATTCCAGATGTGAAGAACATTATAGGGTGAGAATGCTGCTGCCCTCAAGTGGCGGAGTCTTAGATGTGCAGTGTGTACTCAAGATGTCAGCTTAAGAATTTCACATTTTAATTGGATTTTTTTTATTTTAAAAGGCCAAACAACATAACTAAAAATTAAGCAAAATATTATTTTTTTTCCCCCCGATGAACACTACAAAATATTCAGTTCACACACACGCACACAAATCATTTTCACAGTGTGATAGTATACACATGTATCCAATATCAAAATTTTTCTGATTAAAATTTATGCATAAATAAAATATTGGTATTGGTTACCAATTGTGCCAAATATTCTGGAAATACATGAAACTATATGCACTTCTATTATGCCTAACTGACACATTACAGCATTATTTTTTATGTTTCCCAATTAAATGTTAAGTAACTAATTGTATAGATCTAAATGAAAAGTTCCCACAATACTTTGTAAATACAAAGTATTCTTAAAATTGCTATATTACTACAATTGTTTACCATTCTGTACAATCTGACTATCACAATGAAAAGAATCCTGTGACCCTAACTAAATTTTAACATACACCTAAGACAACATCATAAGAAATACTCTGTGAAACATTGTATTTCACACTAAAAAGTTCCAGCATCAGCTTGTAAACATTGAATTAACTGAACATTTGCTAACATGAAGTTTTCAGAAAATCCCAGACAAGAACCAAAAATGAATTGTGATCTCGTCTTCGTCAGCAACTCAGTAAAGAGGTCTAGCGTTCTCCACCTCTATGGTCTATTTGGCACCGGAGGGTAATAGACTGGCATGGAGTGATCACAGACGCTGAGCCCTGACTGCCCCCTGACAGCCTCTGCGGGCAACTCATTGCTCCAGATGTCTTCGCTTGACTTTTCGCAGTTGACCAGCTGGAAATCTCTGTCGACACATATCTCAATTTGTCCCAAAGTTTGAACTTTGCCTCTCTGGAAAACAAAGTAAACAAAATTGCTACCAAACTGCGGTCAATGAACAATTTTTCATTCCCTGGTGGGGATCTCAAGTTATATCAGTCAGAAGAAAAATCAAAGTAGATTAAAAGGGAGCATACTTCAGAAATGCTTTATTTTCGAAAACATTTTATTTCAGTGCATTTAAGTCTTAACTGAGTTATTCAGTGTTGACATGCTCTGTGTGGTCAGTTAGCAAGGGTAACCAACAACTCAACAGCTTGAAAACACTGTAAATTGCAGACATTTTCTCTCAACTACCAGCCCCTGTTAATACGTACCCTTCCAGGGTGGACACACTGAATCTTTGTCTTTACTCCATAGAATCCATCAATGGTTCCTTCCACCTCATCAAGCTAAAACGCACAGGAAATGTGATAAATTTACTTAAATGCTCTAAATCAAAGGCTTTGATTACTTCAGTCAGGAATGGAGAAGTTAGGTGAACACAGCAAAAACAAAGGCTGACTTCAAATTCTTGCAATGCCAGGAATGTGTGTGGTTTAAGATCATGTGCTGAATGTGACACTTTTGGAAAACGTACATCAAACTTCCTTCTCTGTCTTGTGAAGCAACATGTTTACACGAATGAGCCAGCAATTCACGAGCTGGCAATTTATTCCACAAAAAGGATTGAATACCACTTGCATAAACTTTAACTTTTCACAGTGCGTCACCACAGGGGGAGGTACAATGTCTGGACATGACTTGTATTTGTAATTCTGGTCAATTCATCATTTGCTGTATTAATGCAGTTCTTTATCTTTCCTAATAAAAACAAAACTTTTTTAAGTCCCGAAATTTTGTTTCACCAGCTCATAAATGTCAAAAGATCCAGCATTTTATGATTTCTCAGTTCATGACCAAATAAAATGGCCAACTTTACAAATGAAAGAATATATTCTGGTAACAGTGCCCTTAATTACAACCAAAGTGATGGGGAGTTTACCATAGATCTACTCTTCTATGTTCTACTCTTTCTTCAAGTTTGATTATCCTGGATGGTACATGCACATTTTACGTTCAAACTCCATATGAAATATGTCACAGACACTTGGTTTTACATTTATAATTTACATACATTTTTAACACATCTACAGACCACAAATGTACTGAAAACAACACCATTTGCTTTAAATTACTTACTGTGTAGTGTTCCTCGGAAGGCACTATTTTGTTGTTCAGCAAAACACTGCAACACAAAACAATCAGGGTGTGATGGGAACTCATTCAGTGGCTATTGTAGACACAAACTGTTAAAAAGTTGTGTGGGCAGCTCTCCTGTAGAACAGATTTCATGTTTAAGAAAAAAATAGTTTCCTGCTTCGCTTGGCTAATCTCGCAAGAGCTCATTCTGTTTTGTTGCAATACCTTTCATGTTCATGCCACTGCATGTTTTTGACCATTCCATGGACCATATAAGCAGATCCAGTATAATTTTAATAACAAAACACATTTTACATTATTATTAAAAATAGTATAATAAATGATCAAAATATCAAGATGAATGAAGCACAAAATGAGCAATTATTCCACTATCCATGATCTGTCTCATAATATTAAATGCATTGTTTTCACAATATATTTCACCATTAAAAATAACAATAATAATAATAATAATAATAATAATAATAATAATAATAATAATAATAAAATGAAAATAAACAATAAAAAAAATGAACAAACCTGTTAAGGTCAAACTTGTGGTACAGTTCAAGAGCTTTGCTAAAGTATTTGTGCTCACTGTTCAAAGACTCTGCCGTTGCGGCACAAGTGCCATGCTTGATCCATTCATATTTCCTAAACACATAATAAAACTTGAGTCACTGCATTTATTACAAGTGTAAAAATTTGTTATATTATATTTTCTATTTTCAATATATTTAAATATTTTCGTTCATATTTGTAAAATGAGTTATCTACTCAGCATACCAAAATTTTGGAGAAAATTGTTGAAGGAGATCTGGCCAGAATTTCTCCATTTCAGGCAATATGTCCTGCATTAAAGTATATGAACATGTATTTGCAAACTAATGCAAATTTGTATGGGTAGCAATGCTAAAAAACACAGTACCTCTATCAAACTGGCATTGAAATGCCAAGATGTGTTGCAATTGACACCGCTGTTGGGCCTGCAATAAAAACACATCTACTGTTAATTTAAGGCAATGAACAAATGTAAAGACCAAAGTATCTTCTGAATATACTTACAGTAAAGGAATCCAAAGGTCTAAAACAAGCTAAACCTCGATAAACTTACCATAATCCGTGCATAGTCCAGTAGCTTATATTTGTTTTGCAATGTTGTGCCTAATGATGAAAACGAAATATTTTGTCACAATTTTTGAAACAAACAGTTACCAGAAAACCTGAAAAGTAGACCAAGGTGATGCATTACAGTGCAAAATGTCTCGGGCCAATGTTGAGTCAGAATGAGTCTTGTCCATTCTCCCCTAAAAGAAGCAGATAATGTTTAACGAAATCAGTGTCATGACAAGAATCTTTCACAAATTAGTTAAAAACATATCCCAAAATTGTTTTCAAGATTTTTTTAGGTATTTTTGATGTTGATAAAGAAAAAAAATCCTTCTAATGTCTTTCCAGGAAGTGGAATCTATAAAAAGTGTATTTCTGATTTTTCTGTGAAAAAGAATCTTTTAAAAGGTTTAATAATAAATAGACCACTTTTGTTCACGCATTTTTATCATAAGCAAATAAAGTACACTATGAAAACTCAAAACTGTGACATTTTCTTTGAGTAAATTTTCTTTTTTTATTTTTACGATAAAACGCAATGTCTTTAAAACGTTCATTTGTTTTAAAATGTTGTTTAAGCTAAAATTATAACTTAAGCATATAAAATTATTTGACATACCATGGATGGACAAAGGCTGATGAACAGAAATATCCAGCAGAAAGTAGAAGTGCAAATGCAATGATTCTCATTCTTCAATTTACTGGAAGACAGTTGACCTAAATAAACAAAAACACAAGTTACAATAAAAACTGGGAATACGGGGTTCATATCTGTTAACAAATGCGCCAGCTAACTTTCCCTGTTATTTGTCTTCGGTCACAGTACTTACGTCCTTTCGTATGAAACAACGCGGCTTGAAATATATATTGAAGAAAAAATGGTTGAGGAAACTATATTTTACACCACTATGCGGTTGAGTCAGTTTGTGCCACTTCCTCCCAAGTACCAAGCTCCCGTGTTGACGTTTAGGAAGCGCAAGAGAAGATGCGCATGCGCGCCAGCTCTCAAGTCATGTGATAAACAGTAACTTTTGTCACGTGAATCTAAACGATGCGAAATGTGAAGACAATCGTAAAATGGGGGGGGGGGGGGGTGCAGTATGTTTCTTATGTATCATATTTTTGTGTTTTTTTTGGCTGCAAATTATACATAAAATGTCCATCATAATATGAATATTATGAGATATCGCTGAAGTGCCACAAGCTGTCAGATAAGTTCTGCTGCGAATACTTTTAACAAAGTTCTATTGTTAATAAGTTATGTATCACGTTGGCCCTTTATTCTTCTATCTATAATTTCTTGTTTGTGTACGTTTAAATTGTATTATTCTGAAACCACTAGAGTTCGCTATTTGAATGGTTAACAAGTCAATAATTTATTTTCGCTCCAAAAACACCTGTAAACTCTAAACATTTACGGTAGCAGTTGGTGTCAATGCATAAATAATAACGTAAGGAATAAATTACATAAAAAATAAATACAATGATAAATTTAGCTTGAAAATTGATAGCCTAGTTTTAAAATTATAATTATTTAATTAAATAATTAAGTCTAAATTTGAACTAAGCGTATTGTTTTGACATTTGCCATTTATTATGCGTAATTTAAAAGTCTTGTCTTTTAATATAACTCTGAAATGATATGTTGAAGTAAGTGGAACCTCTATATATAGTCCATGCATACCCATAAATGGGATGAGGTGGAGGCAGTATTTCGCATGAGTGATATTTTGCTTTTCATCAGCTGGTTTCTCCAAGCGGGTGGGCTCTTCTACCTCCACGGTCCTGTATTCTCCTGGGGTGAGTATGTCTGGCCCCCTTTTCCACACTTTTGATCTCAAATTATTATGCAAAGTTGTCCTTGTCAAACATAAAGACTGTTGAGGCTGAAGGGGACTTTGAACTTAACCTTGGTGGGATGTTATTCTGCTTCAAATGAAATGATGTTTGCTTGTGTGGGAGCTACCACTTGACTTTGAACGGACTCATAAAATGTAGCAATTAAAATATTTCCACATGTATAATAGTATGAGGCAATGTAGAGCTGAAAAAAAACTTGTCATTTGGTTTTTGGAAATGTTACTTTTGACTTATCTTGACTCCCAGAGTCGTTGCTATATAATGCCAACGTTTGTGTTTGGTGTGTGTTATTCCACTCCAAAATTTGGATTGTTGAATACGCAAAATTTAATAATGAGAAAATGTCTTCTTATTTCAATTAAGTTGTCTCAACTGACCAAACTATATTGATTCGTGTTTATTTAAGGGAATTTAAAATGTTTGTTATATTTAAATAGATTAAATCCAACAATCCATTTTTTGAGTGTGCATAAATAGCTGTTTAAATGTGCTCTAAATATTGCTTTTATCTGAGGTGTCATGTGAAGGAGATGATGTAATGGTGCACTGTTACACTGCAATGCATGCTTTTTAAATATTTGTTATTGTTATTAAATATTACGGGACAGTGTATTTCAAAACAGAAATGCATTATATAGAGGTACTAGGATATAATGTCTGGGAGCTGCACTCCACCAGATTCATGGTAAAAAAGCAGCCTTAACACAGAGCAAGATGATCACTGAGTAGATTGAATCATTGGTCCCTAGAACTGAAGACTTGAAGCACATGAACTACTAAAAGTGATGTAGATTCAAGTCATGTCTGAAAATTCTTTAGGGTGTCTCTATCTTTTGGACCATCCACACTGTAATAAGGAAAACTAAATTCATCCACAAATTGAGTATAATATAAAGAGCCAGGATTTGCAGCAGGGCCTTTAGTTTTAATATTTTTGGTTTTATAACAGTTGTTATTATACAACATATGTGAGGAAATGCGTGATCGTCTTTCAGTTTCATTTTAAATACCCCAAATTTACTTCTAGGATGGAAAAGAAAAGATAATCCTTTGAAATGCAATATCTATGACATGGCTTGTGTTTTTCGAAATTCTGGTTTAAAAAGCACAATGGAATAAAAAAAGTGGTCAGAACGGTGTATAATGTTTAAGAGAGGTTTGTCCTGTTTTTCACATTATTTTGACCCTGTCTTTGCTTTTTTGGTGGCTTTATGGATTTTTTTGACTCAACACTAAATTGTTGAGGTGAAAAATGTAATACTCTGAATTGTATTTTTTGTAAAATTTCATTTTTTGTGGAATTATTGTATAATCTAATGAAAAAAATATTTGTGAAAACTGGGTTGTACTAAAAATATATCAAGCTTTGCCACAAAAAAACTATGTTTAACTATGTTAAAGATAATTTATTAGAGCAAATTGTAAAGTTGTAAAGAAACACTCAAAAAGGGCCCAAACTTAAAGTTTATCATGGCATTTCTATTTAGGTTAGCTTTTTTGGGGATACATACATTTTCTATGTGGAGGGTCATGCATTTAGATGGCTTGGCACAGTTTCTGTATGATTAGGGAAACAATGTTGTTAATAGTTTTTTATTTAACTGCTACCTCTCAGTTTTTTCCACCCACAGTTCAAAACATGCTTTAGGATAATGTATTATCATGAATGTGGTCCTGTGATGAACTGGTGACCACTCCAGGGTTTCCCTGCCTTTCACCTATTATGTGAGCTGGAAACCAGCAGTACCCCATGACCCTGATATATAAATGTTTATATTTAAGCAAAGGAGAGAAAAAGTAAATAAATAAAACCCTAAAATAAAAAGGTAATAGATTTACATGTCTAAGGAAATTAAAATCAAGTGATATATGGTAATCAAGGAGATGTACTTAAATCCTAAGAGAAAATGAGGAAGAATAAGAGTGGGGAGGAAATGTGCCCATTTTTCAGGCTGATCACACTCATCAAAATAAATCAGGAAGGGCCATGTTTCAAAAACATGTTCTATGAACCTTGTAAATGTATTTATTTATTTTTTCCAGCTAAATGTAGTTCATAATGCACTGATTGTGTTTTGGGGGTCAGGATTAGCCGCATTGCTAATAGTGTCGTAAAGGCCATTGCTGTGCCCATGCTTCCTGGAATTATGTTAAATATCCCGATGCATATCATACCCTGAAAAAAATCTAAGTCAACATTTAATTGTTTACATATACTCATACTTAAAATTGAACCATTTCATGTATGTTTTTTTCAGTTTTCTTGATTGAGGATCAGAATAAATATAGAATGTATCGTCACTTATACACTGTACTGAAGTCACCCTTAAAAGCTGCACCCATCATCTTGGACAGTCTGTTCCCATCCCCCTTCCTCTAATTTTAAACTGTCTTGAGGTTTAGCTTCCATGTGCCCCAAAGGTCCCGAACGCCCCCCTCCACTTCATGTCTACAAACAAGTCCACTTTGCTGACACCTAAATCATCCCAGAGCATACACTAAGCTTTTTGATTTATTGTCCCAAGTGATTTAAGAGTTAATGGATCTATCGATGTTTGCATTTTGTGTTGTATTGTCTGCAAAGATGCTGCATGTTTTTATTCCAGGTTTGATTCATAGAGCCTTTGAAGCTGCCAAAAATGGCCGCCATTGTTACCAGACACAAGCATTTTGATCAAGAATACCTCAGTTCTCAGTCTAAATGTGTTGTTCAGGAATACTCTAGGTAAGAGTCAGATCAACTTTAGTCAGTGTTAGCTGCTAACTATTTCTCGTGGGCAGCACTAAAACTTATTGTGATGTTAGCATTGATTTAACATCATGTAACAAGTTCATGTTTGACATTCCACTGCCAGCTGTCAGGGAATCCTATATTACTACACTCACTAAGCTACTGATCAACTGATACCTTCCCTTTATGTCACTTCTTTTCATCTTGCAGTGGTTGAGATGAAAATACGTAAGTGAAGTTGACATATCCTGCTGCCTGACATGGTACAGTACACTTAAATCTGTTCCGCGTAGGGCTTACATGGCCTCTCTAATGGGAGAGATAGCAAACTTGTCATGACGTCAGTGAGTAAACAAAGTCCTGCTATAACATTGTATATTGTATCTATACATTACTCAACATTTTATGTGTAGGTTCCATAGTCCAAAACATGCTGAACTTGTGAGCTACATTTTTCATCCAAGTGAATTTGGCCCTTTGATGGATGGGCGACCTTTCCAGGGTGCACCACTGCCCTTCACACTATGTGAGCTGGACATGGGCACAAGCGGAACCCTGGTTATTAACTAGGATTAATAAAATGATTCAATATGTTTTGGTTGTAAATTATCTTTTATTTTAAATCATTGGAGTAAAACAGTTGTACAAGAACACAATCATTTAAGTTTATTGCCTTTGGTGGCTTTCAATGATACTACACTAAAAATATGGCTTGAGTGCACGAATGATGATATGCCTGTTTGTGTTTGAATGCATGCTTATGTGAAACAGATTTTTAGTGTGGGGAAAATGAAGCAGTATTGACTAGAGATTATAACATATCCTGACTATTGTGCTTTGGTCTTCAATAATGACTTTCTCTCATAAATTTGTTTTAGTTCAGTGGCTGAAGAGGTGAAATATCAATACCAAACACAAAAGAGAATCCACGAAGTGGTAAAGCCATTCAAACAATAATTTCTCTCCTTTCATAACAGTTTTAAAAGCTGCATCATTATACATATATAGTAAATAAGATATGAACCCACTTTTATATTTATATCTTTTCAGCCACTACTGTATATACATTTTTTTTGTTCTTTGTAGGTGGCAAAAAAGATGCCTGAGAAATATATTCGGGAGGAGTCCATGATCAGGGGCCCCCAGTTTGTGGTTCGATTGAGGTCCCATACAGTGTTTGAGAACAGTGCCATAAAACTTTTCTGTTCTGTGGAGGGATATCCAACACCTCATGTCAAATGGTGAGTTTTCATGCCGCCACATGTTCAGCTTTGTATTTGTACTAACAACTTTATTAGGTATATGCTAGCCAGTATGTTTTCATGGCTTGCCATAATCTTCAGTTCTATATTTTTTTAATCACTTTAAGTGTCTGATGGATGACGTTTGTAAGTGCCAGATTGCACGTCAGAGTCTGTGTTGTCCGCTCCTAAAGGTGAAACCTAAAAAAATGTAAACGAAAGTAACAAAGTCATCCAAAACTATTTTTAATGACATTCAGGTCACAGTTGTCCGGGTTGTTTAAATAAAAATGCCAACATTTCCCTAAAAAAGCGGGTGCCAGGAAACAGTTTGGGTACAATATATGTTTTTGTTGTTCAAGTTACTTGAAAATGTTGGTCAGGTGCGGGTTGTTTACACATTGACCAGCTCATCATTGGCCCTCTCCCAACAAAAATATCTTTTGTGAGATATATTGTGTAATGATTGATTATACTGGAATGTTCAGAAGTGTGCTTTATCTCCACATCTGTGTTTTTTGAAGAAAAAAATTTGAGAAAGGGCGCCAATAAATATAGTTAACTCCATTTAAATATAGTTAACTCCATTTAAATATAGTTCACTCGAGTGGTGAACACATTTTCATTTCTCTCTATTTTTCTATTAAAGACCAAAAGCCAAAAAATAAATTTGGTTGAATACATTTGAAAGTTTGTTCTCCCCATGTGTGTTTCTTCTGGGTACTCCGGTTTCCCCCACAATCCCCAAAACATGCGATTAGGTTAATTGAAATTCCACTTGGTGTGAATGTGTGAGGGATTGTGTTTGTTAACTACGATGGACCCTCGCCCTACGATACCTCTTGCCCTATGTGAGCTGGAGGTAGACCCCCGTGGCCCAGAAAAGGGAGTAAGAGGTCAGGAAAACTGATGAATGTACATTTGTAAGTTGATTTTAATAAAATAAAAAAAAAATACAAAAAAAAAAAACATTATTTGCTTCCGAAAAATTTTCACGAGACTGAAAGTTGACACCCATTCTCTCACTAATACCGTAAGTGCTAATCTGGGGTCAGTAGTTGATGAAGTTCCCAGCAACTCTGGACCTGTCACAATAACGTTTCACTATTCAGAACATTCATCTACCTGTAAACATGTTGCAGTATTGGTGGACAAGGCCTGAATTTTGTGGTCAAGTATTTTTAATTAGGGATCAAGTATTCTGATATTGTTTTTTACTGAACTTTATCCTAGTAAAAAATGTTCTGATTGTGATAAGATCTGGCTTTTAAAGTATGCTCTTAACCACTAACACAATGGTTTTAAATCGATTCTGAACTCTGCATCCCAATTTTTGGGTCAACAATTATGACCCATCGATCATTTACATATTCTAATTTACAATTCTGATTAGACCATAGGTGAATAGATGATTGGGTGACCCTCTATTCCAACCTCACAGACACTCCTAACTCTGTTTGCTGTAATCTTTTACTGAAGCCTTTCAGTTATACCTAATTCAATCTAACAATTCCTCACTGAACTCTGGCATAAACAAGACAGAACTGCATCTCACTTCATTGTTGTTTTTCATGCCATTCCCAATAACTGAGCAACTTCTGAAAGGTCCTGCCCGGCCAATCTACCATCAACTATCCATCTTACACCAACTTGTGGAAATAGCATTGACACATAAACGTGTCATTTAGTTAGCAACTAAACAAAGGAGAGATATACAACTCTCCTTGGACTAATTTTAGTGAGGGTTGCTCATTTGTTGCTAATTTTTGCAGTTTATTTTTCTCTTAAATGTTGAGCTATGCTTGGGAAGACCTAAAAGTTGAGGTGGTAATATTTGATGCGTTACAAATGGGTGGATGTACCTAATGGAGTGGCTGTTGAGCATCACACTACAACACAACAAAATGAAACATGAGATTTCTTATTATTTGTAATTATTCAAAGATTAAAGCTTCTATCTTTGTTTTGATCTCTACAATGTTACAGGTTCAAGGATGACGTCATCCTGGACATGTCCTCAGGGAAATACTTTGTGGAGAGCAATGGTGGATTGCACGCTCTTTCCATCCTCAAGTAATTTGATAATTTTTTACTATTAGTGTGATAATAATATAATGCAATATAATGATGTTTACTGATAAACAATGTTTAACATTTTTAATCCTGGGCCACTTGAAGTTGTATTTTGAATGCAGGGACCTTTTTACAGGACTGCTTATAACAATAATGTATTTTTCGATTTGGAAATGCTCTGGCCTTGAAGGTAAATTAATATCCTTGATAACTGTGTAGTGAATTGTGTAGAAAAAATACTTGTGTAGTACCTTGATAAACCATTTTTCAGCTTATTAAAAATATGTTTTACAGTATTTACAGAAGGTCATGCGGACAAAACAGCATTAATGCTCTTATATTCTTAAATTTTTTGCTTTTGTATTGTATATCTTTTTATTTTATGGCCTAAATATTTTAGATGATATCCTAAAGAGCAAAAAGGGGGAATTGTTTCAGTTAAGATACAGAATGGATCCGAGTTTGGGGTTGGGCTTATGGTTTAGGTAAAGTTTATTAGCATAACAAATATGCACAAGATTGATCTCTGAAGAAATGCACTCCTCAGATAGTGAACCTAATAGCGCCTCTAGTGGATGTTGTTATCCAGATTAGAATTGCATGATGGAACCTAGTCAGGGCTGGCAATAAATGAAGTAGGCCTACTGAACCATGTAAATTGGAGTTGGTTGCCATCCCAAACAGATCTTTATTCATTTTAAAAATAAAAAAATCAAATGATTTGTATTCCAAACAGAGACATATGGAAGCTCTTCATATCAATTTTTGATAATATGTGAGTTTCTGACTCACAAAAACTAATAGCTACTAAGCATAATTTCCTCAAAAGGATGTCATAAGAACTTTTCCTATTTAGTCCAGGGCTGTTCTGTAAGCCGCCTACGTCTTGAGGCTCTCTCAGCTGTTCTTGTCAAGTGCTGACTTTGGTGTCATCTGACACTCTAGCGCCTTAGAGAGTGAAGATTTTCAATGCAGTCAGCCTGTCGGTCCCACAAAAACTAACCTTGACTTTTATGCCATACGGCTAAACTTCTTGAGAGTTTGGGCCTCTGATGTCTGAGATGAACTTGGCTTTTAAAATTTCCTCTAAAATGAATTAGGTTACATTTTTTGCTTTGCATTTTAAGACCTTTGGGTCCAAGGGAGCTGCCGCTAATATAGTACGGTCACCATGAAGGTCACATTACAGTCTTCTCATTTTCTTTTCCCTTGCATCTCGTGTTGCCATTCAAGCGCCAGAGCCTCCTGTGTTGAACAGGTTCCAAAAGCAGGCACTAGTATACATTAGCATTTAGTTTGGGGCAATTATCCTCTTGACATTACCACATTAGTTAACTGCCGATTTGTCTATCGTGATGGGGAAGCACTTTATGCGCTTTCCTAATGTCAATTAGGAAATGACAGTGGCATACACCCAATCAAATAGCAATCCTGCTGATTATTTATTGACTGCTTCATTAGTGGAGTGGGTGGAGATGGTGCTTTGATCCGGATCTCTATTGATTGAAACTGTAGACACCTGTGAATGTATTATGCTTTTATTTGTAGGTGTGCAACTGATGACACTGCAATGTACACTGCTGTAGCCTCAAACTCACATGGGCAGGTTTCCTCCCAGGCATCCATTATTGTGAAGAGTGAGTATTTTCTAGTTTCTAAGCATTCTTACAAAAAGTTAAGGTGCTGAAGAAGCAGAAATTAACATGTGATGGAGTTTTTTCCTGTTGGGTATGGACTATTTTGCTATGGTTACAAAAAAGGGAAACATTTCAAGGGTTGATTCACCTTTTGTTAGCTATCTAACAGGATGTTTTACTCATTATTTGTTGTTTGTGCCCTTTAGGGTGCAAAGAGGAAGAGAAATCGTCTCCTTATTCCTGGATGCCTTACCAGTGTAAGCTGGAATACCACCGTTTGTAAAATCTGGTCAAAAAAATCACGAGCATTTATACCAATGTGCAACATCAAAGTCTTTATTTCAGTGCTATAATCTCAAAAATGTATCAACCACTATGTGTTTTCCAAAGAACCATTTTAAATGCTGTCATATAACAAAGTGATTGGAAGTTTTTAATGATTGTTGTATCCCGAATGTTCTCTTTGTTGCTATGTCTGCGCTAGTATCATAGAATTGATGCCTGCACCGTCTTATGTTCATGTCTTCCCTTGTATTACATGTCTCCCAGATGCCATCTTACCTGAAATCAAGTACACAAAGATTAACATCACTTTCCTCGAGACATTTGACGTGACTTTTGGAACAGAAGGCGATAAAGTCACCCTGAGCTGCAAAATGACCATAAACCCCAACCTGGCTAATCTGCAGCCAGAGGCGCTGTGGTACAGAGATGGTAAGACATCTTATCTCTATTGAATCACAGGCTGAATTCCACTCCTTTTTCTCTTGCATTCCATACTGTATGTACCAAGCGGAAACAAAAATCTGTGAATTCTGGCTTTTATAGCTTTACAATATATATATAAATTACTAAAAAAATTAATATTACATATTTAATATATATAATTTAGGCAGGGTTTAAGACACATACTGAATAAATTTGCCATGGGGTGATTAAGGCAATGAGTAGAACAGAACAGAGCTGCCCCCTCCCCAATTCTGAAAAAAAAAAAAAAAAAGAAAACACACAATAAAACAATTTAAAATTTCATTTAAATGAATGGAGATGTATTTCTCTGTGATTGTCTGCAACTTTATTTTTTGCTCACGTTTAAGTTATGATTCTGTTACTAATGTTTTATATAGTAATGGTAAGTTTTGATACAACATTAACGTATTCATTTTAACATAATCACCCATTTAACATATCAGAAATAATAAATCAAATCAGCTTATTTTTAACAGATGTTAAGCAAAATTGA
Source organism: Danionella cerebrum (assembly GCA_007224835.1). NCBI lineage: Eukaryota > Metazoa > Chordata > Actinopteri > Cypriniformes > Danionidae > Danionella > Danionella cerebrum. The sequence continues at coordinate 122,788 of SRMA01025860.1, read as the reverse complement.
GTGAATAATAATGTAAATGACACTACAAAGAGATAAAAGGATCGCCATTAATGCACCGATGTGACCCCCTCTCTTAGCATAATTTATATATAGTTTTTTACCATCTATTACTTTGAATGTATTATGTTCAGCATTAAAAATTCTGTCATAAAAATAAATCAATATAACCCAAATGTTAACATTCTAATACCACTAGCTTTTTAGGGTATATCTTTTACGCATTATGTCACTCAAACCCATATTCGAGCTCCATTCTCTTCTGAATAATCAGATTACATTTTGTCTGTAGATCTGCAGCATGATTGACACACATAATAGTTTCATTTTCCCCTCTGAAACCTCATGTTGTTTTTCCGACTCTCCAGAGCATCTCCTGAAAGACTCCAAGTGGGTGAAAATGGAGTCTGGGGGAGGTGTTGCTAAGCTCACGCTCACTCAACTCGCAAAGGATGATGAGGGTCTTTACACCCTCCGCATGGTGACCAAGGGAGGCGATGCAGTCCACAGTGCTTATGTCTACGTTGATGGTAAAGAGTTGTGAACTTTTTGAAGCCTTGATGGAAAATTAATGGTTTTAAATGTCTATATTTGCATAATGAAACCCTGACAGTCTCTATAGGGCATACATCTGTTTCAGAATGATTCGCTGTTCATCAGCGATGTAAGTGTCATCATTTTTATCTTAACAGATGGTCCACCTCCAGTTCCACGTGCTCCTGGAGCCCCAATGGATCTCAAAATTCATGACGCTAATCGAGATTATGTCATTGTGTCCTGGAAACCTCCCAACACAACTACCGAAGGACCCATCATTGGATACTTTGTTGACAGGTGACTTGGCAAAAACATTATTATGATGCCTAACAATGCCCCATCTTTTTAACCGAAGCTTGAACACTACAGAGTCGGTTACTTTAGTGCTCCTTTTATTTGTTGGTTTATGCTGTTTTCATCCCATGTTAATCCTTTGAACAATCATGCCGACTTAGGGAAAAACTGCTCTCCTCCACTCCATTTGAATCAGGCAGAAATGTGGTAAAGTGCATGGGCTTTTTATGTACAATAATCACTGTCAATCTTTAAATTTCTTACAAGGGTTCCGTCTCTGCAAACGAACATACTCAGCAAATGTTCTTGAGTGACAAGTTTTATCTCTAGCTAATTAACTTGCCTGTGCATTGTAAATTTCCTCCCATTTTCTGTAAAGACAAGAATCCATTTACTGGGAAATTAGGAAGTTACTGTCCTTTCTGAAAATAAAAAAAAGTTTCTTTTATATCAAATAATTAGTCTTGAGAAACACAGTTAAAAATCTGAATCAAGTGTCCATGGATTTCAAGCTGCGACAGGTTAAGGTTTTTTTGGATGTGTGTGTGAATGGAAGCTGGGTGGCATGGTAGCACTGTGGCCTTCCAGTTAGAAGGTTGTCGGTTCGAGGCTCACCAGTTACTTTCCTGGAAGGAGTTTGCATGTTCTCCCAGTACTTGTGTGGGTTTCCTCCGCACAATCCCAAAAACATGCGGTTAGGTTAATTGAATAATCTAAATTCCCCTTAGTTGTGAATGTGTGAGTGAATGCCACCCTGTTATGGACTGGCGACCTATCCAGGGTGTACCCCCCGCCTTTCGCCCGGAGATTGAACCCCGTGACCCCAAAAGGGAATAAGCAGGTCGGAAAATTAATGAATGAATGGGAGCTTTAAGAAGTCTTGTTTTGTCACAAATACAAAGAAATGTTCTATTTATCTAGTTTATTTCTTGTAAACATACACAATATTGCAGCAGTGCAGAGTCTACATCACCAGAAGTATTCACTCGTTCACATCATTAAATACTCCCTACTTCGCGGTTTGACTATCGCAGATTCACGACTTCGCAGATTTTTTCCATTATGTATGTATATTATAAAAGAAAATATATAGCGGATTTTCCGGACATTTCTATCGTGGTGAGTAAAATACTGTACAATTGTTCAGTATGCACCATAACAATCTTTCTATTTTTTTATGTTATCTACCGCGATAAACAAGGGTTCACTGTACAACCATAAGTTCACAAGTCTGCCATAGCATAGTTTTACGTTTTTACCTGCTGTGGTGCCATTTTTTGTCATATTTTTAATTGCCCTACATTAATATACCACCAATATTCCATACTTTAGGGATATACATATGAACTTATGTCAATACTTACTGAAAGAAGTTAAAAAAAACACAACACAAAAAACAGAATTTTGTTTCTTCACACATTTTTCTAGATTCAATTCATTCATTCGTTCATTCTTTTATTCACTTTCGGGGTCACAGGGTCTGTACGGGGAGAATGTGCAAACTCCTTCTAAGAAGGTCACCGTCGAGCCTTGAACCGGTAACCTTCTAACTGTTTCACAGAATTTTCTGCAGGAAACATACAATGAAGATTTGATTAATACAATTTTAATGATCCAATGTAAATAGAATGAAATACAATTAAAGACTGAATTGGACTGAATTAAAGTCAATGGCTTCTACAACATACCGTTGGTTGTTGAGTTTATTCAATTTGAATAAAAATAAGATACATTTTCTGATTGAATGAAAGTTTTTTTTGTTATATTTTGTAGGCTAAAGTTGGTTAAAACATTTCAATCTCAGCTAGTTTGCATATGCTAATTGAGACTTAGTGCTTAGTTAGTTCATTGTCACACTGGGCTGCACTGTTTTGATCCGAAATTCACTCAGATGATAATCAGATTGTTAAGTGATTCATGGATCGGCAATTACAAAGGAATGCTCCTCAACTTATATCATCTTCACTGAATATAAAATCGACTGTAATTTTGAGTCTTTCAGATCTGCGTGGATGAAATGATTAGATCATTTTGATTATACTCCTCATTCGCTCATGTTTTTCTTCTCGTCTTTTGTTGGGCAGATGTGAAGTTGGAACAGAGAACTGGGTGCAGTGTAACGACTCCCCTGTTAAGATCTGCAAATATCCTGTGCAGGGCCTGTTTGAAGGACATTCTTATTATTTTCGTGTGCGTGCTGTAAACTCACACGGCATCGGGAAAGCCTCCCGAATGTCTGAGCCCATTGCTGCTCTTGACCCCACAGAGTTTGAGAAACTTCATGGTAAGCAAACCTAAAGAACAGAGTGTTAAATAAGAAACTAGCATATAATGAGAATCATGTCAAATTGAAAATGTGAATACAGAGATCTCGGGAATGAATTTTGATGGTGTGGAATGTTAAATGAAACACGCATTAGCTAATTTACACATGCAAAACAAATTATGACACTCGTGTAATCATGTAGATCCAGTGATGAGTGAAATGTTTGGATAGCATTCTAGTAGCATTTCATTTAGATTTAATCACATGTTCAGTTTTTGTATTCCCAGTGCACCTTCTTTTCGGTGTTCCTCCCTCTTCTAGCAATTATCACAGCATGTCAAGTGCAAAAAGGTTTGCTTTTACCGGGGCATTAAATAATGACGCGAACACCAGTAAATTGACTACCGCAAATGTTAGTAAATCATGCCCCATGATTCATTTAAACACTCTCCTACCATGAATTATGCATTTGAAATGGAAACTTCTAGAAATGCACACGCCATGAAATAAGGTCAGTTGCAAAAGTAATGGTGTCTAAGCTTTTTCCTTGCAGATTGTTAATGGCTTTATTAAATCCTGGCAGCAGATTTCAAATGCCATCCTGGGATTTTTTTGCTTATGGTAGCTGTTAGTAGTTTTTGTGAAGTTTATTGATTAGTTTTATCGATTTCATGTTAATGACATCCTTCATGTATCTCTGTTTACTTCAACAGCCACAAAGCTTGGTGGGAGGCTTGATGTTGTGACTTACTATGATGATCTTGAAGGTAGTGAATGATTTTAAACTTTTTTAAAAATTACTTTGTTTATTTTTTAATCATTTGACTCCTCTGTCCCTGAATTTTTCTCCAAAGTTCCCCACTGGGGTCCAGTACAGTAGCAATGAGTGGTCCAACTTAAGCTAAAATCTACTGAAATGCAAACATATATTAAGGATTTTTAGCGGTTGTTTTCTGAACTAAACAGTTACATTTCATGAGCAGTGAACTTCGTAGTAAAATGAATTTTCAGGAAAGTGTTATTGAATATAGAGCATTTGTATTTGATATAGAGCATTTGATCAGTTTTATTTACACGGAATGTGGTAATATAGAAAGTTTATCAGCTTTTGGCCCCACCTCTTGGAATTTTTTAAAGTATGTTTTACCATAAAAAGAACATTTTTGAATTTTTTTTAAATATTTAAAATGTAAAAGAACTGAAACATAAGATTTAACATGCTTTGGCATCATTCATTTGCTCATATTGTTAAATATTTTAAAGTCTGTAAACTTTACAGAGGCATTCTGGATTTTTATCTCAACGAGTCTCTCCTGGTCAAGTGCATCAAAATAATTAAAAAAAATTACTATTTGAGAATAGACAGGCTCACATAGATATTAGAATGACTATTTGCCAGCATTTCTAGCATCTCCTGCTTACTGACTTCTTCACTTATAGTAGCAGACTCAAGCTTAGTGGCGCCTTCACAGGTTGGTAGCGGTACCACATGTAACAATACTCCTAAACCAATTCTGGAAAACTGTTGTTACAATATAAAGCTTGTACGAGAGATTATCATTAAATACCAGTTACATTGTTATATGACATTTTATATATTATATTCTCAGCTGAAAAATAAACGTAATTTCCCACTTTTCCTTTGGCTTAAGTCACTCTCAAACACTCATTTTCTTACACCATTTTGGTTTCATGAACTGTAGCTGACATAAATGTCCACTAAATGGTAAAATGTTATTACACAAAACTATTAAATCATGGAAACACCTCCAATGTTATACAACTTATACAACCAGATAGGACCACAAGACACTTTTCCCTATAATTTTCCCTTTGAATAATAAGGTTAAACTCTTTGCAATTACTAAAATGAGTTGATTATTTGAATGTGTTGTGACAGGACAAAAAATTGTATGTATACAAAAAGTCTAAATCAAAGAGTACTCTTTCACACAATTAAAGCTTTTTTGTGTGTGGCTTTCTGATGAAATCTTGAAAAGTTGAAATATTGACCATCTATCAATTTGAATTTGAGACCCCTGCTCTGAAGAATCATGTTTAAAAATGGACTTCCAACTTTTTGTTAATATATTGTACAAACGATGAGGCGTTATTAAAGTGCACTCTGAAACTGCTTCTCTTCAAAGTGATTTGGTTCCTGTTAATTTTAAACAACCAAACAAACAACATGTCCTTGTACCTCGGTGCCCTACACAAGCGCAACACATACTTCACCCCCCAATGTTTTGAAGAGAAAGTGCCTAAAAATAGGGTTTCCTTTCTCACACATCCTTGTAAGTCTTTGCATTTGTAATGTGCATTAGATTACAGCAGCTGTCACTTGTTTTTTTCCTTTATTCTTTTCATGGTTTTCGCTTTCAAAATTAGCAATGATTATCCAGACCGTAATTGGTTCCCTTCTGAGAGGTACTGATTAGTTTTTTGATGAGAATTCCACCAGGAAGGGAATGTGCGAACATCTGTGGAGCCTATTTAAGTTGAAATGAACACATCAACCAGTGTCACACATGTGCATGGATATGTTTGTATGTTTTTACAGGACTTGGACATGAATCATATGTAGGAGTTTACAAACCAATACATAAGCATTACTCGTTTATTAGCCATAGCAGCATTGATGAAATTCAGATATCAGTTCTTAAACCAATTTAAAAAGTTGGATCTATCCAAGCATAGATGTGCATTTGGGCGTATTGGTGTGTGTCAGAGTGTTCGGGGCAAACTGTAATTCTGTTTGATGTGCTCTGCCTGCAGCTGAGGGAAAAGCTCCAGGACCTCCTTCTAAAGTCAGTGCTTCTGAGACGGACCGAACATATGTTGTGCTCAGTTGGGTCCCTCCAGTCTACCATAGCAAAGCCCCCATGTGGTATTACATTGAGAAGGTTAGTTTCAGCTCACTGCCAGATGCTAATCCAGCTCCATCGTGACAAACTTTATTTCTGCTGTTTTGCTTCTCTTCCGATGTCAGCTTTGATCCATTCAGAAACTAACATCTAGGAATATAAAGGGCCCCTATGCATGTCCAACTCTATGGATTAAATTATACTTACATTAAACATGTATCTTTCAAGCTCTGTCTCAAAGGGGAGAGTGACTGGAAATAAACAAACCTTCTGACATAATGCTGGACGTTTATCAAAAGTTAAACTGTTTTATAAAACTCTTTACGATAGACTTATAGTTATGCATAGACCTATATTTGAAATATAAATAATGTGGAAAACATTTTTGTTACTACCTTTTGTCTTCAAGCATTAATTATTATAGGTACAATTGCATAAAGTTAGGGATTCTGTAGGATTATTGTCAGGTGCATGATCAACCAGCTATACCTAACAGGTACAAATGATTATCATAGCTTGAAACTCCCATGTAGGAGGCATACAATTGGGTGACGAACAGCAAAAATTATTAAAATAAAATAAAAAATATTGTCATAGGAAGGTTTAGCACACCAACAAGACAACAAGGTAGTTATACTGCATCAACTCTCCCAGACAAAGATTTGTAATCATTCTGTGGTTTTAATGTGTGCTGTTCAAGCTCGTTTGAAGAAGCACAAGATGATCAACTACTGTCTGGATAAACATGGCTGTCACATAGAACAGTTACAGCCAAAAAGCCATACTTCTGATGTGGAATCTAGGGCAAGCGACAAAGTATGCATGAAAAGTGGGGTTCAGAAAAAGGTGCCCTAGAGTTAAAATTTGAAAAAAAAAAAGTGTTTTTAAGTAGAATAATGCTACTGTTTGAAGGCAAAGGGTGGTTGTACAACATATGAATTGGTAAATTGCCTCTAAATAACTAAAAATAAATAAATAATTATTTCATTTTTTTAAAGCCTTCTGTGTTTAAAACACTTTTCACACTTGCCTAAAACTGTGTCTTAGTTGCAGCTTATTTCAGACTTAAGTATTGATAAATGCTTTTATATTTTGATTATATTACAAGAGTTATGACACATAATATGCACAGTAATTATAATTAAAATGTTAGAAAATATGCAATTGTATTTTAGTTTCATTTTATAGTCCCCATATTGGTGTCATCAGTGCATTCTTTAGGTAAAAAGAAGAGATTACCCTTTGAAGTACAATACCTGTGATATGGCTTGTATTTCTCAAAGTTCTGGCACAAAAAGAACAATGGCCCACAGTATATAAAGTTTAGGAGAGTTTTGCCTGCTTTTTTGATACAAAACCTTTTTGACCTTGTTTTTGGGGATTACTGAAATTTTATTTAAAACTTTATTTAAATATATTTATTTAAAAACATTTTTGAAAGTAAAAAAATATTACTATTTGTATTTTTATGGATTTGTTTTTTTCCTACTTGTTGTGGAATTATTACGTAATGCAATGAAAAAGTATTTGTAAAAAAAAAAAGAAGCTGGGGTTGAACAAAACAATTGATATCTAGCATTGCCACAAAAACTATTTTAAAGGTCATTTATTGGAGAAAATAGTAAAGTAGTAAAAATGGTCAAAAAGGCCCTGTACTTCTAAGAATTACTCCCCATTAATGCCAGATTTCCTCCTCTTGAAAATCTAGCAGCAAATCTTCTCATGATCTAGATTAATCTTGATGTTAGGCAAATATTATTCACTAGAGTAAGATGTTTAAAGATTAATCTTATTCCTCATGGTCTGCTCTCATGAAATAGAAAAAGGCTTGAAAGGATTTCATTGGGATGAATGCCAACTAAGTATTTGATATGATTGAGGTGATGGACAACCACAAATTCAACAACATCTTAGATAACAATTGAACTATGACAAAGCTGCTCACTGGTTTACTATGGCAACAGCTCTATAGATACGGAGATCAAGCAGCTTCCCCATTGCCACCAAGGGGATGCATTAATGCAACAGTTAATGTGTAAAATAATATAAATTATGAACAATAAAAACAAATAGCAATGTTTAAGATCTTATTATTACCAGTGTTGTTTTATTAATGAGATTGAAGAGTGCTGGCACACTCTGAGGTGTGTGCTGAAGTAACATTTCTATTTTCTTCCAGCTTCAGGTTGGTGCAGGATCATGGCAGAGGGTGAACACTAAAGTGCCCATCAGATCCCCTCGATATGCTGTGTTTGACCTGTCTGAAGGAAAAGACTATCTCTTCCGTGTGCTTTCTGCTAATATATATGGCATCAGTGATCCTTCTGAGCCCACCAAGACTATAACAACTCTGCAACTAAAGGGTAACTGTTCTGAAACCTAGAAACCAAAGGCTAACGAGCTTCTGATGGATTGAGTTAAGCTGATGAAAAGTTGAAGCTGTTATATTTTTAAATTGCATATAGATCTTGGAAGTTGGGTCAGGCTCTGTATTTGATGCCTTTATTAAGGCGGTAATGACTTTTTATGTGGCTTCCTGCCGTGGAGCTAATTCATGCATGAGAGGTCATGGAGGAATTGATCGGGCTGGTTGGTGAAATCAGCCCTGAAATGAAGTTCTTTGTTCGTTCAGGTGTGCCCTCTGCTCCTGGACAAGTGGTAGCAACCAGAGAGACAGACACCTCTGTTCTGATCCAGTGGGCCCCTCCAAAGGATCCCAATAACCTGATTGGATATTACATTGATTCTTGTGTCAAGGGGTCTAAAGATTGGACCTCGGCTAATCACAAGCCCCACAAGCAGACCAGGTTGGTGCTCATCTTTGCTCTTAAAACCTTATCACGAGTTAAACTCTATATCATAAGCGTATTTCACACTATTCAAGACAGGCGTCTTGATCTTGAGACATTTTCTTTGGTCTCAGACTTGTCTCTACTACATTTATCAACAACATCTAAAATTTGTGCAATAAATTATAGACATATATTCTTGTTTACAGCTCATTTTTTTTCTCAGTTTCCTAATAAAAACTCCTGCAACATTACTACTGACACTGGCACAAGAGAGTAATTTCAGCCAGAGCAGAAGTGGGGCACACAGCTTCAAATGAAATGGAACAAATAAGTACAGAGAATGATTGTGTATGCATTTAATACAAGATGAATCGAACGCAAGCCATATCACAGGTATTGTACTTCCAAGGGTTATCCCTTTTTTTGACCACTTGATAGCACTGATTTGGGGTCTGCAAAACAAAACCTAAATGATAATCATGCATTTTCTCACATTTTAGTTTGAAATACCTTGCAAATGTGTATAACTCTTGTAATGTTCATTTACCTTTTTAAAACCTACGCATTATATTTGAAATCAAAAGTAAACAATAGCTGAGTCTCATCATTCCTACTTTAATTAATTAAAATTAATTAATTCATTCATTCAAAACAAACACTGTGACTGGCAAACGCATCAGTCTGCACAGGGACTTCTAAGGGTTAAGAAGGTGTATTCAAGCATTCGTTATTCCAAACCTCTATAAACTGTATACGACCAGAGAAACTAAATCCAGTTTTTATTTTTAAGTCAGCCTCTCCCAAAGTTTTGGGGCTGCTACAGAGAATTTTCACCCATAGAATATGTGGGTGAAATTTGTGGGTGGAATTTGTGAAATTAGACATAAATGTAAATGTAATGTTGTTGATACTTGAAAGAAACAATAATTTACCCCTTCACTTTTTTCATTCCTTGGTTCACACAGGTTTGTGGTGCATGGACTGTCAACTGGAGAGATGTATGTGTTCCGTGTCCAAGCCATCAATGAGATAGGCCTCAGCGACGAATCCCAGGAATCCGCCCCTCTCTCTGTTAGAGCTGCTCTTAGTAAGTCCCTTTACAGATCTTATAAATCTTCAGAGGTAAAATGATTCCAACCTGCTCCCTTCCATAAACCTATTGTTGTTTAATATGGCTGACATCTTGTGACATATGTATTTAAGTAAACATTTAAAGTGCATGCAAATATATAAATGTGAATCTTGCTCACACATCAAACTCCATCATAAAATTGGTTTTCCATGCTAAACTCACTCTGTGTGTGTTTTATGTCTAGAGGAAGTGCTTGTTATTTGTAGTCCAACAACGAAAAATCTATTTCTTTTATTTGCCTTTACATTAGGCTAGAAAATGGCTAAATCTATCTTCATCCAACTGGTGCACGGGAAAGCTCTCACATAATAACAACATCATAGAAGATGAAATCTATATGCCAGACTTTTCTTTAGTGTGCTGTAGAGCCAAGTGATGATATGCATCAGCCATTACTGATTCTGCTCCAGTGTTTATTAAAACAATAAACCATAAAACAGAGAATGTGTCATTTTATGGATCTACGGATGATGCGGTATATAATTTTACTATAGATGATGCACTTGAGATTCTCAATAAGGATGGAAATGGTGCTGTAATGCTTCAAAAAAGCTGCAAACAAGATCTATTTAGGATTCTCAAACAACAGTTCTTCTGCAGCATGTGCAAGTCAGACAGTTTCTTCATACAAAGATCCCTAGTTCATCTTCAAAATCCCTCATGGTTGGATTAATTCAATCAAAACAGTAAAGTGATTTCTGCAGTTTATCCTGTATTCCTCAAGCATGCGGGTGCTAATATGGCAGCTTTCAGAAGTGTGTGGGAGAATGACTTCTGTAACCTTCCTGAATGGAAACTCTTTAAAACATATGGGCAATATTTCCATATACAACAAAGCAAGAGAAAAAAATCCTTGTGGATTAGGAGTGGGGTGTCACTAAAGTGTATAAAGGCAGATCTGTTAATGTTAGTGATGTAGTACTTGACATCAATCTTGCTCTTTTGAAAACAAATGCAAAATTTAAGTCATGTGACAACTGAGAATGCAGATTGTTGATGACAATTTAGAAATGTAACCATAATTGTTAGATTTGTATAAAAGGATACAGACGCTTTTAAGCCCCCTGATTGCCATTTGCCGTTTTATTTAAAATAACAAATTAAACCCTAAAATTTGACAGGTTTTAAAGCAAAATAATTGTTAATTTCACATTAAAAAAATTAATAAATCCGTAAAATTTCCAAAAATCCACAAATCCCATTAAATCAATTACGGTGCTATCACATTTTTTAACTTTGGAGATGTAATTATTACTAATTCCAGATTGGTCTTATAAAACACACTGTGTCCTCACAAGTCCTCTTTCACTAACATCAAGCTCTGTTTTCATTTAAATTTAAGTAGGAAATTGTTTTAAAGCCATTTTCACAACATAGCCATTTTAAATTGGACCTGTACAGGGTGTACCCATGATACACCCTGAAGGCACCAGCAGAACACCATGATCCTGACAGAACAAATGTGTATAAAAAATTAATGTTTAGTATATTATGCATTTAGGCTCTACAAGCATGTTTCAATAGGTTGCAACCCTGCTGCATTTCCCAATTGTTATTGACTTTAATAGTCAAAATGCCATGAGTTAAAATATAAAATTACAGCATAGTTAGTTAAGCAAGTATTTATTTTAGAGTACCAATTCTACAGAGTAATTATTTAATTGAACGCTTAATCTTTAATTATCATATTATTTGTAACTCCATTTAGTTAATGTGTTTTGAGTCAGCGCTTGTGTAAGCATGTGTAATTATACATTTATTTAAATCTTGTTTTCAATAAGTGCTTTAGGAAGCAGCTGTTAACATTTCCAGTTCTCAGAAAAGGCAGACTTCCACGTTTAACGCAAAGGCCTACTTTTAGTCTCAGACCAATATTTAACTGCAAGATGGATTTTTTTCCTCTAAAATTGAACCTCCAGACATTACACTTCCCTCAGAAATGTGCATATTACAAGCCTGGGATGTGGCTTGCACATCACTGCACGTTCAAGACAGTGAGTAATGACTACCAGCAGCTAAAACAATCTGTCTTCCCCACAGAGTTGCCCTCAGACCCTTATGACATCTCTCTTCTGTATTGTGATGGGGAATCCATGGTGCTCAACTGGAAGCAACCCATCCGTTCTGGAGGAGCAGAGGTCACCGATTATTACATTGACAAATGCAATGTGGCCAAGAAGACATGGAAGGAGGTCAACATCCCACCCATCAAAATGAGGCTGTACAAGGTATTGCAGCATCTTCATGTTGCTGTTGCATCAGCCTATATTGATGGATTGCTAATTATAAAACGAGTTATTCTCATGTGTTGTCATTACTAAAATGAACTGTTCTGTCTGAAGGTTGAAGGGCTCACGACTGGGTCGGTTTATCAGTTTAGAATCTATGGTGCTAACTTGGTTGGACTAGGGGATCCCTCAGTACCGAGCGCTGCCTTCACTTGTGAGCCTTGGACAATGGCTGTCCCAGGTAATGTGGAATCTTTTTTAATTACTAAAGCTTTCCCCAATCATAAATGAAAAAGAATCCCAAATTATCTTCTTGACTTTAATTGCTTTTAGCTTTCCAGTTTTAGTTACAAAATGCTTATTGTACAAATATGTAATCTTTTTTGCACACACACACACACACACACACACACACACACACACACGCACACACACACACACACACACACACAAATTAAATAAATTAAATGATTTTACAAAATTATACTTGACTCTAAAATTATACGTTAACAATTAATTGACTGGTTTAGTGCACTACTGCTGTTGCTATAAATACTTCTTCTTCTGCTAATGCATTAATTTTACTATTACCATTGTTGTGGCTGTTAGTACTGCTGTGTGACTCAAATGCAAAACATCAATACTCAGCGCAAATAATAGAAGAATATATTAGGTACATCAACCTCTAATTAGTTACTCTTGCAAAGGTTTTTATCTAACTAGAATATAAAATTGGATTTAAAATTTGTCTTTGTTAGGTCCAGCTTATGACCTGACCTTCACCGAGGTCCGGGATGACTCATTGGTGGTGGAGTGGAAGCCTCCTGTTTACAATGGGGCTAGTGCCATAACTGGGTACTTCGTTGAAAAGAGCAAGAAAGGCTCTAATGCCTGGAGCAAAGTCAATGAAAGCTCAGTCAACCACTGCTATCTCAAGGTAATTATCTGTGAGTGCCTACAAGTGTAGACCCTCAGCCTTTCTCTCCTACTGCTTCAGAGTTCTCAATATTGAAATATCACATAGTAAAGGCATGTGTGTTTGCAGATCACAGGTCTAGAGACTGGCCAGTCTTATGTATTCAGAGTGCAGGCAGAGAATGCTGCAGGTGCTGGCCTGGTTTCAACCCCATCTGACCCCGTGTGTGCCAAAGCTTTGCCAGGTAAACAGCAGTAAGAGGTGAATGTATCACTGGATTTTTCATACGTGGGAATATTCTGTAAGTTAAATTTTGGAGTATTAGATAGTATATGTTTGAATGTGGTATAGTCTTTGTGTGATATTAAAGCAAAAATTCACAACAACACAAAGTGTAACTTTTGTCCCTATTTGTCAAACAGTAGTCGGCAGCATCATAGACCCTGGCAGTTTACACCAATGCAACTCAATGAAATGAGGTGTTGTTTCCATAGCAACTCCTTTTTACTTCACATTTTCTGACAGCTTTGTGCAACACAGCTGTCGAATCTGGGAAAGTGATTCAAAAGCACATGCAAATGCACTGTAAAAACACAATATTATCACAGATTAAGTATTTCTACCCAAGTTTTTGTAATAAACAACCAATTGGGGAATAAATGTAACATTTTAATTAACACTTCTAAAATTAATTTGTATCCACATGGCTGTGACTAAACACAGGCTTTTTCAACCCATTGTTTACTTGAGAATATAGTCATTAATAAGCAGTGGAGGGAATAAGCAGGATGACTCAAGCTGAAGTTGAACTGCATAATAAACATTTTTTAAAATGCTAAATATTAGTTGCCTATATTATTTCACATATGCAATTATATATGGCGGTGTGCTGGCACAGTGGGTAGCACTGTGGCCTTCCAGTTGGAAGGTTGCTGGTTCGAGGTGACCTTCCTGGAAGTAGTTTGCAAGTTCTCCCCGTGTTTGTGCGGATTTCATCCGGGTACTCTGGTTTTCCCCACAATCCCAAAAAAACATGTCATGTAAATTGCCCTTAGGTGTGAATGTTTGAGTGATTGTGTGTGTTCCCCTGCAATGGGCGGGTGACTTGTCCAGGGTGTGCCCCTGCTTCTTGCCCGATGTGAGCTGGAGTTAGGCACCAGCAGACCCCGGTGACCCTGAAAGGGAATAAGCAGACAGGAAAATGAATGAATGAACGATTATAAGTATACGTATATAGTTTTAAGTATATTTTATGTAAATGTTAATGCATACAAAACTGTGATTTACAATTAACATGTGAGAAATGGGTGATCCAAACTAGCCAGAAAGAGGATAAATGAATGAAATTGGTGTTTGATGTCTCATTTTAGAAAGGTTTTTTTTGGGATGGAAACTTTATCAAATGTCTGATATTTTGTGTTCAACGACCGTATTTTATTTTTAGATTTAAAATACACAAAAAGGTATTATTCTTTTAAATGATCTAATGTTGAAAGGATCTCAATATTTTACAGTCATCCAACCTGTGTTATCCTGTTATAAATAGTCCGCGGGATAGTACTACTTTTTTAATTGTCCCTGATGATACTCATGTTCAAAAGGCCTTGGTTCAGGTTTCGGCTATAGCTCTGTTGACTTTCACAGCTATTCAGCATCCACTGTGGCTGAATATCAGCACCTTCAACAGGGATTTTTAGTTTTTAAAGAAATGAGAGGAGTTCACAGAGGGGCTGTGCAAGGCAGTGTGGATGGCACCATGGGAGGTGTTTGGGATTTTCTTGGGGAGCAGCTGCCTGCACATAGACAGATAAGAAAAAAGCAGAAACGGGATCATCCAAGAGGATTCATTTTGAGGAGCCTGAAAGGTTTAGTGCTGATAAAAAATAAAAACTAACACACAAACAGCCAGTAGAGTGCACTGTGGCTTCATGGCTCCATGAAGTTCGTCTGTGAACTTGTGTTAAACGTTCTCCATACTGCACAAGATGCAAAAAGAGAAGGGAAGCCTTGTGTGGGCTGATTGGCAATAATCGTTCATGTAGGGAATTTATGCCTGCTAAGATTTATTTATTCTAAATCCTTTATTTTTGCACAATCATAGACGACCTATTTAAAAAAAAAAATGCAACACCAAATGAAAGGATTGCACTAGCTAACATACTATTATAAATACATGTTTGTCAATGCATACCTTCAAGTAGAAATGTCTTAACAAGAGTGTGAACTGAGAAATTAAAACAAGTGGATTCTTTGTCACGTAAAAGCTGATTAAAATTATGCTAAGGTTTGAAATTTGAACATTTTTTTGGAAAGGACACAATTATTTAGTTATGGTACGTTTATAGAGATAAAATAAAACTATGGGTTTGAGCACAATATCTGTGATGGCACTGAACAGCAATTTTGTACGAGCATTGCCAACTGTTGCCATTTTTGAGGTATGTTACTCTTGGAAAGAAAGGATTAAAAATCTGCAGTCTTAGTGGAATCAAAATCAATGAAACTCCTGCTCATTTCTCATTGCCTTTAAAGAGCCTATATCATCATTTTGAAAAAAAAAATCGTTATTTGCTTTTTGAAGTCTCCAACAACAGGTTGAAATGCATCCAAGGTCCCAAAACAGTTTAATTATCTTTTAATACACTTTTACGGGAATTTTGAATGACTTAGTAATGAATGGTTCATATGAAACTCCTCCTTTACGTGACGCAACTTTGATCACTGGTATTAACTGGTTCAAATTGTCTGCTCTCATTGGATAAAATGTGTTGTGTGCATCTTTGAAACAGACATCTAACAACAAATATTACACTACAGTTATTACTCCTGGATTATGAAAAAAGTGAATTAAAAGTCAAAAATGTTACATGCTACCTTAACACCATGAGCCTGTGTCTGAGGAGGAAGGGGGCTCAGGTGCTAATGACACTCCAAATCAAAAGCGATTGGTGCAGGATTCAGCTCAGTGGTAACTTTTTGATTACATTAATGTTTAGAGAGTAGGAGGAGGTTTGTTTTAAAACATGAATGGATGACATGTCGGTGGTAGGAGGGGTGTAGTATTGGGTGACTTCATACTTTTGAGCTAAAGATTGGGTTGGAAGAAATTTCCACACTGCATGAAGGCTAATTTTTAATAAATGGTGATATAGGCTGTTTAAGTTTTTGAAAGCTTAACACAAACAAACCAATGCGTTTTTAAGCAAAACATCACCTCAAGATGATGTTGAGCATTTTAACTGTGTTATAATTTTCTATAACACTTCTAGTAGAGGAGTAAGTAGCTGCGCTTGGGTCCACCCATAAAATGACTGATTGGTTTATACATGGACTCTTTGCATCAGTCCCACATTCCTTACAAAACTGCAGAAGCAGTGTCCTGGACATCACCCATAGGTCTCTGAAGAGATCGTTCAAAGCTAATCAGTCATTTCAAATTAATACCAAATAGGCAGAATCTGGCGTAATGCTAATTTGTGGCTGACCCTTAAAGATGTACAAAAAGTAAAGCATTGCCTTCTGTCAGATTCAGAATTCAAAATGGTGCGTAGAAACCATTATTTATCTAAAAAAAGTCCCGAAACAGGGATGGAGAGCTCATCTGCCATCAACTTTCCATCACTATGACCTAGTGAAGGAAAGTTCATAGCCCATTTGTGGCCGAGGTTTTCGGAAGGTCACTCAGCACTCATGGTCTGTTAATGCCTGTTATCCCGAGCCATAGGTTTGGCACATCCCGGGCAGTGTCTTGTGGCAGTCGGACTCCAGATGTAATGGCATATAGTGGAGCTCTGTTTCCAGCAGTAACGCTCAGTGACTCATTTGATCTTATGATGTTAGATTTTTCTTCCTTTCTCTCTGACAGGACACTGGTTTTCTTTTTGCACTCTTGCACTCATGTTCAAAGACTTCCAAATTCACAGCCACGTGACTCCTTGGGATGCCATTTATTCTGATGCTGATCAGGCTCAGCTGATGCCTATGAGGTGTCTCAGGGTGATGCCAATCATCAGCCCTGCCCCTTCAAAATATTCATTAGAGAGTTTAAGTGTATAAACCATTTAAAATACTACTCTATGCCAGAGATGGAACAAAGATTGCGAAGACTTTTACCCTACATAGTGTAGAGTGTAAAGATAATCCAGTGAATAAAACCAAAAGCAAAATCCTGGTGCAAACACCTCCTTGACTTGCCATGTGGCTGTTTGTATGGTAGCAGTCACAGCATTTGTCCATCTAGAGTCAGTTCAATTCAACCAAATAATTTCTCCGCTTTCTCCCTTCAATATTTTTTGTCTCATACGACAACAAAAGAGCATCAGCTGTGGCAATATATAGAAGCCGCATGTCTTACAAGAGTCAAATTTGGCATCGCCACAATCTTATTGTCATTGTTTATTATATGAAGGGATCACTAAGGTATCAGCCATCCAGATTCAAAATACCGGTTTTGGCATCATGCAGAAAAACCCTCATCAACTTTGGTGTTGACTTGAAAAAGTGTTACGCCTGAACTTTGTTCAATCAAAACCTGTACAGAATATGAGTTTCTTGAAGTATGAACACCAAAATTGCTACAGATGTCCTTGACATGTAGTGGTTACAATTTATTGTGTTTATTTGCTTCGTTATAAGTAAAATAAGGAGATATTAGAGGAAACATGTGGGGTTTTTTTTAGGCGGAGTTCATTTTTTTGGCCATTCCAACATCAATTACCCAGTGTTCTTGACTGTCAAATTAACTCATCCACACCACTCCCCAAGAACCTATCTTCATTTTGATGTCAAGATTTGCAGTTTAGACCTTGTAAAAGCTGAGAAATGCCTTAAAAAGTAAAAGTATAGGATTTTCGGAAAATAGGCCTCAGGGCTTAAGAGGTTAAAGGTATCCCCTTATCACTGTGAGTATTATAAAATCTCTGCCATCTCTCTGACTTTCTTTAGATGAGAAAATCAGGTTGCTATGGAGGGGACATAATAAATAATTCTCCCTATGTCACGATAACCTCCAAAAGTGTGGTCACATTTCTATGGGGTTCTCGTTTTGAGGAACCAGTCTGAAAAGATATAGCAACTCAAGTCGGACAAGTTTGGAAATTTTTGCAAAATTTGATGGCTGTAGCTTCCAAGGTATAGAAAGAAATGGGTTTAGAATATTTTGTTTGAAGCAAAAGACGAATAACAATATATTGGCTTTTGCATGCCAACATAATGATAAATATTACCTCAAACGCTGTATATGAATGCAACTTTTTTATAATTCCATTGATCCCGAATCACAATATCACTCATTTTATTTGTTCAGTAGTTTGCATCTTTTCAACTTGTTTGCGTCTATTTCTCTCCTTCTGTTATTTTGAAGGCATCCAGGAAATCAAGTGTGGCGTCGATGGGGAATCGGGTGACATTTACCTCTCTTTTGAGAGCTGCCAGATGTCAGAGAAATCACAGTTTGTGTGGAAAAAAGCCTACAAAGAAATTACTGACTTCTCAAAGGGACTAGCCATCAAGACATCAGGCAGCCAGTAAGCAAACCACACTCCTCCATGTCCTCTCTAGATCTGAACCAGCCACACATTAGCCCAAAGCATATTTACACTTGGGCAGTGCATTTTTAATTCCATTTGTTTTGCTGCGCCCAACACACAAAAATATTTATTATGTTTCTCCTTTAGCTCGAGTTTGCTTTTTAAGAACCCAGACAAAGAAGATCTAGGCACATTCTCGGTGTCTGTTACACAAACCGATGGTGTGTCTGCAAGCTACAAGATTTCAGCAGAAGGTGAGGCCTGTTAATATATTATGACTATCATATTTATTATTAATGGCCTTCCTCAAAGTTATAAAGAGTACTAGACTCTATCAAAACATTGCACTGAGAACTCAAATCATATTTGATTTTGGTGAAGCTTGCTATACGTTTGTGCTATGGATGTTACATCATCGGCTGGCATAAAATTAGATATTTCAAAGATATTTGTGTTTTAAACTGCTGCGTTCTTGAAATTTTAATGATGCATATTTAATAGAAAGTGTTCTCTGTTATCCAACTTAGAACTGGAGAAGATGCTGGCCATTAGCTATGACATCCGCAACCCAAGTAAGTGGCTCTAGATCAATTGATATTTTTTACAGTATAAATTGGTATACAGTATAAATTACAGTATATTTGTCAGATAATGACTCTTACACTACAATAAAACATCATTTTTTAAATTTTCTTTATATTACTTCTGGGTTTTTTCTACCGAATCCTTAAAACGATGGCTGTGTGAAATATGCTAATACACACTGTTTCCAAGAATGTTGTTAATAGTTATTTTGAAGATTGTTAAAATTATGTGGTGTGGGCTGTACTATGGAGGTCAGTGATATTCAGATTTTTAAGTGCAGATTTCTTGTCACTAATTTTAGTAATTTACTTTTATCCAAAGGGACTAACAAATGGGGTGAAAACGATACCCTGTGTAACATAAAGGGATAGTCATTGGGAAATCTCAACATGTAGTTTCAGCCAAAAAGATCCTATGATGATCAAATCGATGTAGTTTTCATGTTTCTAACTGCTCTCTAAAAAGAAAATATGTATTTTTCTCTTAATTTGAAAGAGTTTGAGCTGAAGGAGTAGGTTCTGGGGATTTTTGCAGCTTTTCTGAAACTGTGAAGGAAGATGTGTGCGGATCCTGTGACTCCTCTGCAAGCAAGCATCTGTGTTTTGAACTTAACATAAGCTGCAATTGGGAGGTAGTGCAGGGAGAGGAAGAGACGGGTGAAATGGATTGATGCTGAGTGTCTCACTGCACAGGAAGGAGGAAGAATGTTACAGTAATCCTGTCTAAATGTGACCAGAAAAGGAAGAGTTGAGTTGCATGCTCTGTTAGGAACAGTCTACTCAAACCTGAAACATTCTTAGCAATGTGGCTCTTGAACATCAACTGTTCATCGAAGAGCACATTGATGTTCCTGTCTCTAGTTGGGGCGGGGGGGGGGGGGTGGAGAGGAAGTTTGAGATGAACCATAACAATGCCAAGCAATGGAAAAATAATTTATGTTTAAGGATGATTCTATGAAAATATTCATTTATTCAACATGAGATTTAGCTTTTTTTCTCTGTGCAGAAAAATTTACCATAAATAGCCCTCTTGTAATTAACTCTAATCCTAATTTGTGGGACATAATAACAAAAAACGTGATAATTGCTTTTAGTCTGCTCATTTTAATCATAGTAAAATATCTAAGTAACTAAACATGGCTTTAAAATAGTTAAGTCAGCGTGTCACTCCTCTTGTGTTTCAGTTATTCCTCTGAAGACTGAACTGGCGTACAAGATCCTGGAGAGAGGCCGTATGCGCTTTTGGCTGCAAGCTGAGGGCATTTCCTCATCTGTGACCTACAAATTCTTTGCCAATAACAAGGAGCTTGTCAACTGTGAGGTAAATGACTGCCATAAATAAAACAGTCTTCATAATTTCATGAACAGATATGGCAATTTTAAATGAGATGGATGTTATATGCTATATTGAGTCCTCTCCACTCAAAATGTGTTTTCTGGTAATATTATCTTACTTTAAAATTCCCCCCACTAGAGTTCTAGTTTGCAGAGTTCTAGTATGAGCATGTTTGGTGGAAAAGAATGGCTGTAAGTTTTTTGGCAGAGGCCATGGTGGGAAAACCGGAGCTCCTGGAGGAAAAACCCACACTAGCAATTCTAATTCTCCAGAGGAACAACATGGGGAAGCTACTGTATACAAAGAGACATGGCCAGTGTGGCTAGACCCTTCCTCTCCATGTGCTTAATTATGGAGAACCCAGACAATCTGATCACCAGTCATAACCTGGAAAAAAGAAAAAGAGATTAAAACCGTAAAGTAAAAAAAAAAAAACCCATAAGCTAGTGTTTCTTGAGCAGGAAGATCCCGATAAGCTGGTCACCGGCCTTCACCTGGGAAAAGAATAAAATAGCGAGAATTTTTAGTAAAGTAGTAGACGCAGAAGAATAATTAGGTGTTTTAGTGCAATCGTGTTAAGATTCGGAAGGCGACTCATAAGGTATTATTCAGAAGGTAACTCGGAAGGTAAAATCAGAAGGAAATTTCCTACATTTGTTTATGGCACTGACACGGTCACACCAAATTGTTACCGTCACCTGTGATCTGTTGCTGTAACAATAACTTTTGGCAGACCCCTTATAGAACACAAACAAAGGGAACTCTTACATAAACTCTTTGAATTGTCATTTTTAAGCTGTTTATGCATACTCTTAAAACCTACACCCTTAAGCAGACAGCCATTGATTAACTGACAAATCTGTCAAAACCACATGGAAGAATGGTAGTTTAGGCTTCAGCCATCCATTACCTAATTATAATAAGTTTCATGTATATATATTCATTTGATTCAAAACAAATACTACACAAAAAAATTTAACATTTAAAAAATAGCAACAAAAGACAAAATAAAATAAGCATAAATGTACTACAAAAAACGTAATTTCACCCCTGAGGTCAAGAATGAGACTTGAACATGTTCATGTTAATGGGCAAGCTGAGATTTATTGCATTTTTTTTAACAAATGTAGTGCACAAATGCTTGAGATCAATCACTCAATGCAAATGGATTTTAGACATAGAGTTAATCTTAAACTATACGGAAGGACTGTAAGGCAGAACATGCAGGTTTTGCATCTAATTGCAGAATTTCCATTCCAGATGAAAATCTCTGTTTGAGCTCCAACCAGTGCATTTGGAAAAACTATACAAATCAGTATACTCCTCTCCTTTGCAATGCTACCATCTGTTGTGTTCCCCTGTTCCATTTGCGTGAGCCTCTTTAGAAAAGCTCAGGAGAGAATTGTTTACCTCTTCTGCTTTTTCCCCAGCAAACTAAAATGAGTCACGATGCAGCTACAGGCATTATTGAAATGGTGATGGATCATTTCACAGAAGACAGCGAGGGCACTTTCACCGTACAGATCCAAGATGGCCGAGGCAAGGCCCAGTCCTCTCTGGTGCTCATTGGAGATGGTGAGTGCCAGCTTCACCTGAGGGCTTTTGCAGCACTCATCTCGAGATATTGTGCAGTGCTGTTGAACTCTACCCACTGACCTCTTATGCTTCCTGCTTTATTTTCCACTTCCAGCCTTCAAGGCAGCGTTGGCTGAAGCGGAATACCAAAGGAGGGAGTACATTCGTGTAAAAGAGGGTACGGAGTATATTCTGTTGACGTGGCTGTTGAATGCAATGCTGATGGAATCAGAATTAGACCCTGTGGTTTTGAACTGTGTTCTTGGAATTACTTCTTTGAGGTTACAAACAGGCTTTTCATAAAAAAAGTAATTCATTGGGTCCCTGCTGAAAAATGCTGAATACTTTTGCAAGTCGATTTTTGAGGCATTCATTTTGTACCAAAAACATTTGCACAGTGTGAAAGCTCCCGATTATAACTAGACTGGGATCATTAAAGCGGCCATGTGAACAGATTAAAAACCTTACTTGCTACATAAATTTACATACATAATGACTTTGTTTTTTTTCAGACATTACAAAAATATTTTATAATCATAATATAAATATTTTAAAATATTTTATTTTCAAAAATATTTAAATTTTTTCTAAAGCATTATGAATTTGTCATTTTATTTATCATATTTGTAGTTTAATATAATCTAATCTAATATAGGTGTTATTTAGATTTTTTTTCACATTTATTTTGATAATATTAAAACATTTTCTTTTATTCAAATATATTCTTTTTTCTTTCATGTTTTAGTTAAATAAAAAGTTACTCCTATTTTTTGTTCATTCATTAATTTTCCTGCTTTATTCCCTTTCGGGGTCACGGGCGCACATCAGGCGAGAGGCGGGGTACACCCTGGACAGGTCGCCAGTCCATCACAGACTATTTTATTGTATTATATATTTTTGAATTTAATTGCAACTTTTATTTTATTTTTTGGGGTATTTAATAATATTGTGTTTTATTCAGTTATTTACTTTATTTTATTCACTGGCCACACAATCTTGAGCATTGTACCAAAACATCACATGATCTGAAGTTGTTTGTTTTTCCAATCTCTTTTTCCAGGCCCCCACTTCATGGAGTTCCTCTCTTTTCAAATTGGGGATAATGCTTCTGTCACTCTTGTTTGCAAGGCAAGTTGAATGGGAATGACTTACCCAGAACAAATTGAATGCCGTGAACATTGGTTGGTGATCTCTTAGTGGCTTTTGTGTGTCTGACCTATTTCAGGTGGCTAATTTGAAGAAGGAGTCTGTGTTTCAGTGGTATAAGGACGATGTCGAGGTGATTCCTGAGGTCCCTGCCGACTTAACCTCGGGAGTCTGCAAGTTCCCCGTGACCAATGTGAGCACCACTTTTCAAAACATTTACTCTCTCGGGTTGACCAAAACATTCGCAAACACAAAGTATGTTCCTTTGTGTTAATCAGAAAAAGTTGTGGTGTTTTCTGTATTCAACGTTTACAATCTTTAAGAAGTTTAATGAAGTGTAATCAGCACTAAGTACCACAGCTAAGGGTATTTCGGTGAGCAGGCAAATGATTCCTACTGGACTGTTAAGGCTAATTGCTCTCTCTCTCTTTCTTTTTTTCTCCTTTAGTCGATATTTTTCTCAATTACAAAGTAAACCAGCTTTCGCAACCTCTAAAAATCTAAAAGAAAGCTTGACAGATGACAAAATTACACATAGTAATCACTTCTGATGTCTAAAGGGAAATATAAAGAACATTTCACAGGAGAAATAACCTTTTGACTCTCAAAGGATTGAAACTAGAGGTTTTAAATCAATCCAGCGCTATAGAGCTTTTATGTAACACTGGTTATTAAAGTATTTTTGCAAAGCTAAATAAAATTGCTGCAATTTGCTACCAAGACAGTGCTCAGGTTTTTTGCTTTGCTCTAAAAAGCTTATCTCAGGTGGCCTCTTTCTGTGAGATTGTGATGTTTTTGTTCTCTCACATCGTGATATTGTAGTTCTCCAAGAAGGATGTAGGACTATATAAAGCAACCATCACTGATGACAGAGGCCAGGATGTGTCACAGATTGATATTTCTGGCAAAGGTACCGTCTCTCAGGATTGTCTTCTCAAATATTAAATGTGTGCAGGATGTTCTTCAATAAATATATGACTAAAATACATTTTTTTTCTAACCCACAGCCTTTGATGACATCATTAATGAGCTCAGTCGTGTCTCTGGTGTGTATTAAGTATTATTGGGATTATCCTTTTAGGTTCTGAAATGGCATTGTTTGTGCGTGTTCAATCTAAATGATGTTAATTCTTTTATTCTCTATAAATGATCCTCTTGTCAGTTTCAGATTGTTCATAATTTCTCAACGTTTTTCAAAGAAATATTCCAGAGTATTAGGGTATGAGGATGAATAGTGCCTAATGGCAAGTTCAGAATGCACAATTTTATCCCACATTTTAAGTCACTGAAAGGTTTTGAGAAATCGCAGGTTTCAAACTTCCCGTAGACTTGCGCAAATTGGTAATCATGCACGTGAGGATCAATCACTAAGTGTGAACTACTAAAGATCCAGGGGCATAATTTCCACAGTGGCTAGGGGGGTCACGACCCTCCCAAAAAGATGATCGTTGCTAAATAACCTCCTCAATAAAGCCACATAATTTTAGTTAGAGAGTTTTAATTATTTTCTTGAAAAATGTGTTTGATTTTCTTAAATTATTTAAAAAGGCAAAATTGTCAAATAATCTAGCAATGTAACCCCCCTCTTCTTAATAAATATGTGGTATTAACCAACCTGCACTTCAACTGCCAATGTGTGACAACTGTCAGTCAAATGTCTAATGTTTGCCGATCCTTACCCTGCACGTGGCATCAGGCATGAAGAGGACAGAAAACTTATTTTCTTGTGAAGTTATTAATCTTGGGAGTCCAACCATTTGCAACAAGAAAACAAGTCATGCAGGTAAAAGGAGGTAAAGTCTTTGTTAAGTAAGCTTTGTAGGATGGTCTTTATTGTCTCTCTCTCTGAAGAATCAATGATTTTTGCATAGCATACCCAGACAGGAGAAATTTTGTGTTAAAGTTCCTTTGTGTTTGATTACCTTTAAACAAGCATAAATACCCTGACGTATTATAATTATAATAGCACCCCCCAAAAAAATTGTGCTCTCCCATTATTGATAATAATCTTATTCTTGAGCTCCGGTCTTGAAATGTAAACTCGCATTGTTTTATAAATCGCTTCTCGCGAATATTTGTATGTGAAACATGATCTGGGGAAACGCAACAAATTCTGCAACTCTTTTTGAAGTGATGCAGTGTGAAATCTTCTTATCGCTGATTTATTGTGCAGTGATTAATCAGAATGCTGCCCCAGAAGCTTGTGCAGTGTAAAAGTTCTATGACGACACTTCTCTGAAAATTGTGCAGTCTGAACGCCATAAGTTAAAACACTGAGACTCCTATGACACAGCCACAGAATTTTCAAAACTATAAATCAGGGGTGCTCACACTTTTTCAGCTTGCGAGCTACTTTTAAAATGACCAAGTCAAAGTGATCTACCCGCTACAAAAATGTAAAACATCAATAAACAAACAATTATTTTCAACTTTATTGAGAATTGACAAAACACACACATACTAATTAATTATTTACATTTTTTGTAATAACGTGAGTTTAATTTAATGACTTGCACTGAAATGAATCATTAGAACAGTTGTGTGTGACCTGAATTTGGTGGTAGTAGAGTGATTTTTATGGGAGCAATTGAGCTTTGATCCAAATAATCAAGAATAAAAATGATGCTGTAATACATTTTTCAATTGTTTATTGAAACTGAGTCATGCAGTACAATATGCAGGTGAGGAGTGGCATGTTGCTTGATTTTGGTTGTAATAGAGCAATTTAGAATGAAGTTATGAAGCATATTCTGGGTAAAACATATTTTGGATCTGGTAATTTGCAGACGGTCCCTAAGCGATTCCATGTCAGCGGGCTGCGCATAGACGGTAATGTTTTTCTGCGAATGCCGAGGGAACCTTGTTTTGATAAAAAAAGTGTTGTAGTTTGTCCGCTAGATAACACAGATTAAAAATAGGTATTATTTGTTTACTAAGAACATTCTGGTCTCGAGCTATTGAGCAGAGAAAACCGAATCCGTGATTCTGCAGCTAACTTTTCTTGAACTGTGACGGGATGGATGATCGGCTGATATTGTTTCAATTTCACGCTGCCATCGACCTGTCGATCGCGATCGACGTAATGAACATCCCAGCTATAAATGTAGCGTCTGTGACATAAATTGCATCCTTAAAAAGTCTCACCATTCCTGGACTCTAAAACTCCAGGCACATTACAAAAAAAATCACATATTGACAAACCAATTTGACATATGACAAAATATTTTGGCATGATTCCGCACCATTCTACACCAATGTATCTTAGGCCTTCTATAGGGTGTCTTGCCACAGGGACATGCCCAGAAGCGCTCAGGAGGCATCATAAACAGAGACTTGAGCCACCTCAGCTGGCATCTCTCTTAACATTTTTTTAAATTGAACGTCAAATAAACAATAAATCTCAACTTTTTTCCATCTCACTTGCCCATCAATGGAATCTATGGAAGTGTTTATGTATTATGACCATTTTATAGAACCAACTGCTCAGCAATGATCTTTAGTTTGACCCATATAACCTTACCTCAAAATGTTTTTCAAAGACTAACAATACTAGTGTGATTTATGTAGTGTTATTTACAACTATACTGTAACCATTCTCGCAAGTTGGTCAGATTTTTGGGGTATTCATGAAATCAATTTTAAGGTATGTTGAACAATACCCCTTTCACCTAATCAAAACCTTTTTTTTTTGCTCTGGCCCTTTAAATGATCCTGAGCTCTTGCTGATTTCTCCCCCTTTTCATTATGCAGAGGTTGTGCCCTGCATTTTTAGAGAGTTGTTGGGAGTAAATGATGCTTCTTATGTGGATCTTTACCATTCACAACACGATCACTCAGTAGATGTAGACTGCGCTATATACTAACACACATTCATTTATTTTTGTTTATTTATTTATAAATTCTGAGAACAACTGAGGAAAACTTGATATTTCTGTAGAACTTCTTTATAATGATTTGCCGAAATTGGTTTGAGTGTCACCTGTTTGATCATATTCATCAAATCTGGTACAAATCTGATTGTTTCGCTATCTCCATTTGCTTTACTATGAATCAATTTAAACTTTATTTTGGAACAGAAAAACTACTTCACAGCTCATATTTCATCTGTGATTGGAAAAACAAATTCCTATTGAGAACCTTCTTGAAAATCTTAGCAAATATAACTAAAATATCTCAGTATTCAGGTGTTGTGAATCATAGCTGTGCAGCTATTTCTCCATGTGGTTTTAAAATTTAAGTTCTGTCTTCGTTTCTCTTTAACTTGAACAGGCTCCAGTGCCTCCGAGCTGACGATTCAGTGCACTGCGGAGGGCATTATGCTTCAGTGCCACATGAAATACTACACTGAGGAGATGAAGATACATTGGAAACAAAAGTACGCACATTTTCCACTCTCACTTGGAAACGTTTCCTGGAATGAACAAAGATACCCAAGAAATTTAAATGTTCATGTCTCTTTAGTTCCCAGGCGTGACAATGACTCTGGTAAACATTTTTAGATTTTGATTTAATTTTAATACTTTAGTTTGAAGTCTACACAAAATGTTATTATAAGACAACCATAAATTGCCCAAATTAAGCATCTATCATGTTCCTTGCTCTGTTGTCGACTCAAAACTATTCCTTCATATTCCAGCAGTTTGACGCTCTGCCCTGGAGGTGATTCAGAGCTTGTGAAACACTAAAACAGTCAGAAAACCCTGCTCACACGACTCCCCAAATCCAAGTATTAGCATATTCAAGTGGCTATTCTTGGTCTTTTCTCCTCCTCTCGCACACTTTGAGATGCATGCAGAGCAGGTATTAAAGCAAGGGGAATTTCACATTCAGTCACACCACCAAAAAAAACCTGCTGTGACTAATTCTACACCTGGGAAATGCTAATTTGATGGCCCACTTAAAAAGGCATAGCTAATATTTACTTTATAGAAGAAAAACAGCAAACAAAATTGGGTTGAATTGGGTTAAAAAATGTTATTTGTTAAGTGAAATAAAGTAAATATGTTTTATGGTGGAAAGTGTGCTAAACAGAATTAGGCATGTGCATTAATTTAGGCACCCTTGTCATTTTATTGATTTCAATACCTTTATCACTAATTATTAGAGCTCAAAATTGGTTTGGTAACTTCAGTGACCCTTGACCTCCATACACAGTTTCTACTCTTTGTATATCTTCTCTATAGAGGGGCAACATGGGTACCTCAAAAGACCTCTCAGATGAGTTGAAAACAATGATTGTTAAACATTTAAGGGAAGGATGCAGAAAGCTGTCTCAGAGATTTAAGCTCCCAGTTCAACTGTGAGGAACATTGTGAGGCATTGGAAGACCAGAGGCACTGTTATATTTAATGCCCCATGTAAGCAGGGGCACAGGTTCTGATCTCCAACTGCTGAATCACTATGCCGTCTTCCAATTTTGTAATAGGCATAACCTATTTTACCAGTTGTAGTTTGAAAGAAAGATAATATTATGAGCCTTGTGTAAGGCCATCTCCATAATGCTTTAAATATTTCTAACTCAAGTTCAAAAGATCTGATTAGAGACTAAACAGTGACACAGTGACCAGTGTTCAAGACATAACTGGAATCAGAAGAAAATGGAAACCTTCAAATTTTCAGTAACCATCCCTATGGAATAGCCAAACCCATCACTTTCAACAGGTATCTGTTTCCATAGAGTTCTGTCAATTTATTGTCAGTTCAAAGACAAGATTACTCTTGAAAAATGACTTGTTTTGCAAAGAAATTGCATTGTAAAATTGTGTTTGTTGTGTAGACATTTTTAATAGCCTATATGCAATTCCCAAAACAGCTAAATATGGTTCAGATCAATATATTAGCTGTAAAGTTGATATTAGAACCCCTGTTGACTGATTGCTTAAATATTTTGGATGTGTGTTGGGTAGTTCCCTTTCAGTCGGTCCCGGAGACGTTAGTCTGGATTAGACCGACTGAATGGGAGCGAATCACCGTGAGAGCGACTG
Organism: Danionella cerebrum; assembly: GCA_007224835.1. NCBI lineage: Eukaryota > Metazoa > Chordata > Actinopteri > Cypriniformes > Danionidae > Danionella > Danionella cerebrum. Next base: position 93,609 of record SRMA01025860.1, on the reverse strand, counting down.
ACGAACATATTAACGGGCAAATTAATTTGCAGGCGAAGGTGATTGATTAGCAATCAGCCGGGTATAAAGCCGGGCGTGCCTAAGCCTCAGTATGCAATTTTCCTTCGGAGCTGACTGAGTGAGACTCTCTCTCCTGAACTTTGACGCTTCTAGCTTGAAAGATCAGCAGGTTGCTTACCTCTTGGCTCTTTTGGTGTGACCTCTGCTAGCTCAGATAGCATGCAACCAACAGCCAGCACCTCGAAGATCTTCTCAGGCAAGCCTGTCCAGTGATTCAGCCGTTTTCTCAGTATCCTGTCCTTTTTTCACGACACGATGAGCAAAACGTGCACTATTCCTGGCTGTTGTGGGCTTCTCGTTGAAAAGACGGTCACGGGAGTTGCGCGATGTGTTTGGTTTCCAGCACACCGACGCGGCTCTCGTGAAGCGCGAGTGTTTGCATTGCAGCACTCTGCTGAGTCGCACGCGGAAGTTTTGGGTAGAGCGGCGTCAGGTGATTCCTCGCGTCATCCCCAAACACCGAGCGTGCTTCCCGTCTGGTCTGCCGGTGAATCGGACGGCGCTTCGGTGTCGCCCGGTACCTCGTATGATCCTGTAAACGATCTGCTCTCCCACGCAGCATCGGAAGGGGCGCAGCTTTCGGTTCTCCAGTTCGGCCTGCCTCCTTCGGATTGCAGCCGAGCTGGAGCCGGAGGCGTTCGCGGTGCTCTCACAGCCGCAGCCTCGATCGGCGGGAGGTGACTCCTCCCCCCCGAGTCGATGCTGTCACGGCTGGAGAATTGGTGGCTAGGCAGGCGCCGGGACAGGTTCCCCGCATACCGCTAGTGCCTTTTTCTCCCCGAGAAGCACGAGGAGCTCACTAATTCTGGCAGGCTCCCCTGCCCGTCAGGGGATTGAGCTCCTCCCTCTTCACCACTCTGGTCAATGCAGCAGATACGGGTTACTCTTCGATTCCCCGAGTGGGTAGGTTGTCGCGGTGCTTACCCCGACAGCGCTGCTGCTTGACGGTCTCGTTCGGGTGTTCCCGCCAAAGCTGGGAGGTCTCATCAGTCCTGATGATGAGAGCTTATTCAGCTGCAGGTAAATCTGCTGCATTATTGCATGCTATGGCGACCTTACAGGTCCTCCGTGTCATGCACCAGGGTGGTGGTGACCAGCAGTCTCTCTGAGACTCGCTTTCAGCCGCTGATTGTCGCCTCGTGCTACAAGATCAGCCGTGCTGAACATCGGTCACGCGATGTCCACGCTTGTGGTCCAGGAACGCCATCTGTGGTTCGAGCAGGCTTCAATGCGTCCCGAGGACCGATTTTCGGCTTCCGTACGCGCCTGTCTCCCCGGATGGCCTCTTTGGCGTCGCCGTGGAGATTTTCGTCAAAGGTCTCCACGATCAGGAGGCAGGCGGAGGGTCTGGGTATAGTTCCACGCCAGAAGCAGCAGGCGTTGCTTCTGGGCCGGAACCCTCTCCGCCTGTTCGCTGCCAAAGAGTACGTCTCCTGCCTTGGTTTACTCCTTCGACCTCTGGTCCGGGGAAAACCCCTGCATGCGGAAGACGGAGCCAACCTCTGAGGTTTTCGAAAGCAGACGAGGGTTTCTAGTGAAGCTCCCCTGAGGTTGGCGACTCGGGAGGAGACGAGCTCTTCTTTGGGTCTGGTCATCGACCCAGCTCCCGCTCGGTCTCCGACGAAGATCCCGACATGGGCCCGAGCCCCGCTGGCCATGGCAGAGAGCGCGGGGGCACACCACCCCTGCCCTCATCTGACCATCTCCCAGGGTCCTTCCCTGGTGATTCCGCCCACAAGTCCGCCTCCGGGCGGCCCCGCCATGGGGACCATCGGCACGTCCCGACCACGACCCCTGTCAGCTTACCTGGGAGCCTGGCGGAAGCTTCCCGGGGTCTCACAGTGGGAGGTCCGGACAATCCGGCAGGGCTACACGATTCTCAATTCGTGTCCGCCCCCAGGTTTCGAGGTGTGCTTCACCTGTTCCCCGAACAGGCGCCTCATTCCTGCGAGAGGAGATCGACGCCCTTTTAACAAAAGGTGCGGTCGAGCCGGTACCCCCAGCCGATATGGAACGAGGGTTTTACAGCCCATACTTCCTGGTCCCCAAGAAAGCAGGCGGGCTGCGACCAATCTTGGATTTGAGGCGTCTAAACCGGCACCTGGCCAAGTACCGGTTCAAGATGCTGACGGTCCGCTGCATTCTACCATGCATCCGTCCTGGAGATTGGTTCGCAACAATCGACCTGAAGGACGCGTACTTCCAGGTAGAAGTGGTTCCAAGGCACAGACCCTTTCTAAGGTTCTGTTTCCAGGGCCATGCTTACCAGTACAAGGTCCTACCCTTCGGTCTTGCCCTATCCCCTCGCACCTTTACGAAGGTTGTCAGGGCCGCGCTAGCCCCGCTCCGCCGGGCAGGCATTCGGATCCTGGATTACCTCGACGACTGGCTTCTCATAGCCTCGTCCAGAGACCAGTTGATCCGACACCAGGGCAAGGTGCTTTCGCACTTAAACCGTTTGGGTCTGAAGGTCAACTGGGAAAAGAGCCACCTCACCCCCGTGAGAGTCATCTCTTTTCTCGGGATGGAGCTGAACTCCGAGAGCATGCTGGCGGGATTATCGGTAGAACGCACCAGGGCCTTGCTGACCGCACTCTTCGCGGTGTCCTCTCGACCAGTGGTCATACTGAAGTTAATTCAGAGGCTCCTGGGGCATATGTCAGCCGCAGCCCCAGTCATTCGACTTGGGCTCCTGCGTATGCGACCACTGCAGCTATGGCTTCTCTCGCGAGTTCCGAGTTGGGCATGGCGTCAGGGAGCGCTACGTCTGCCCACGGCAGACATGCTCCCTTACCTGAAGGTCTGGAAGACGGAGGGCGTCTGAGGTCTGGGGTGCCTCTTTCGAGCCACCCCAACCGTGTGGTGGTCACCACCGATGCCTCCAAGACTGATTGGGGCGCCATGTGCGGTTCCCACCGAGAGTCTGGTGCCTGGACCGGAAGACGCTCTTGCTGGCACATAAACCGTCTCGAGCTAGTTGCTGTCATTTTAGCGCTACGGCGCTTCTGCCCGCTCCTCCGGGGGCGGCACGTGCTGGTCAGGACCGACAGCACTGCGGTAGTAGCGTACATCAACCACCAGGGCGGTGTACCCTCCCGCTTCCTGCACTACCTCGCCCAACAGCTGCTCCTCTGGAGTTAGAGCGACTTCCGTCGCTCGAGCCTTCATATCCCTGCGGAGTGTAACAGGATCGCGTTCCGCCGTCCAGATTCCACCCCTTGACAGGAGATTGGCGACTCCATCCTCGGGCTGTTTAGCAGATTGGGACATCTTCGGCGAGGCCCAGGTACCTGCTGCCTCCCGTGTGAATACCCATTGCCGGCTCCTATTCCTGTCCCTGGCTCCTCTCGGGACAGATGCGCCGGCTCACTGCTGGCCCAGGAACAAACGCTTATGTGCGTTTTCCCCAGTGAAGCCTCCTAGCACAACCTCTGTGCATGGTCAGGGGGGACGAGCGCGGGCTACTCTTTCGCTCTCTTCTGGCCGAACAGAGTATGGTCTCCAGACCTCTCTGCGCTCGTGACAGCCCCCCCTTGGCCGATTCCCCCTGAGTCCAGATCTGACTCAAGGGGGGGGGATACAGGCACCCGCGGCCAGACCTCTGGGCCCTACTTGTATGGCATATCTGTCCGCGGTGGACCCCGAGCCTCTACCACCCCTCGCGGTGACTACCTATACCATGCGTTAGCCCCCTCCACTGAGTGTGCTACGCTGGCAAGGGGGGTCGGTTCGTCGAATGGTGCTCTTCCCGCCAGGAAGACCCCGGGACATGCCCCATCTGAGTCGTGTTGACCTTCCAGGAGAGGTTCGATCGGGGGCTGTCCCCATCGTCCCTCTAGGTCTACGCCGCCGCTATTTCTGCCTTCCACCTCCGGGTTGAAGGGAAATCAGTGGGCAGCCACACACTATGGTGAGATTTCTCAAGGGGGCTAGGCGCCTCCGGCCTCCTAGACCACCCTCCATTCCTCTTGGGACCTCTCCGTCGCCCTTCGGGGCTGCGGAAGTCACCTTTTGAGCCCTGGCATTTGGCAGAGCAGCGTGTCCTCTCACGGAAGACCGCACTCCTGCTTGCTTTGGCCTCAATTAAGAGGTTGGGAGATCTCCAGGCACTGTCCGCCGACGAATCCTGCCTGGAATTCGGCCCTGGTGATTCTCTGGTTACCATCAGACCCAGGCCCGGATTCATCCCCAAGGTCCCATCCGTCCCCTTCCGGGACCAGGTGGTGAAGCTCTGCCCCGGGAGGAGGCAGAACCAGCCCAGGGTTCGCTATGTCCTGTGCGAGCGCTTCGGATCTACTTGGACAGAACCCGGGAGCTTCGCAGCTCCCAGCAGCTCTTCATATGTTTCGGAGGCCAGCGTAAGGGTTCCGCTGTCTCCAAGCAAAGGCTTGCCCACTGGCTAGTGCGGCTATCCGCCTAGCTTATGAGGCGTGTGAGGTTCCCTGCCCTCTCCATCTGAGGGCCCACTCCACTCGCGGCATCGCTGCCTCGTGGGCGTTGGCTAGAAGGGCCTCACTCGCCGACATATGTAGAGCTGCGGGCCGGTCTACACCTAACACGTTCATCAGGTTGTACAACCTTGATGTAGGCTCTGTTCCCTCTGCGGTCCTGAGTGGTGGCAGTCACCCTTAGGGGACGGAGCAGGTGTAAGCTTGCAGTACTCTCCTTGTCATCGAGAGAAGTACACCTTTCGGGCGGCTCTCCCATCCTCCCCCCTTCGGCATCTGACTGAGCGGAGCAGGCATCGCTGCCAGGTTCCGTGTGGTGGCTTTGCTCCGGCCTGGTCCCCGCAGAACTAGGGTACAGATCTGGGAGTCCCTCTCTGGCGCTCCCTTTCTATGTTCTTATACAGCTCCCCCTTCAGGTGGCTAGGATGAACCCGTTCCGTTACTCCCCTTGCTTTGGCGCGTAACGATGACTTCCGTCTCTGCCTCCTCTCTCTTGCAGAACGATAACCCGCTGGTAGCCCTTTGGGCCTCGACGCGATCTCCGCCACTCCTCCCTGCGGGTCGAGGGGTGCCTCCTTCTGGTCGTCAGCATCAACCAAGTACAGCAGAAGCTCTCAGTGTTGGACGACTTCCCCGTCAATGAGTATTCCGGGCAGGGGCAGAAGGAGTTCCCATTCAGGTACTAACGGCCTCTTACTAACCCCTCTCTTGGGTTTAGTGCCGACCTGTCTGAATGGACTTCGGGCATGGCCCTTTACAGAGGCTCCCATTCAGTCTGTCTAATCCCGACTAACGTCTCCGGGACCGACTGAAAGGGAACGTCTAGGTTACTTGCGTAACCCCACGTTCCCTGAATAGGGAACGGAGACGTTACCCTTCGCCATGCCCTGGAAGTCATGGATCTGAGGTAAGCTGGGAGGTAAGTGGGTCCAGCTCCTCGGAAAATTCCATACTGAGGCTTAGGCACGCCCGGCTTTATACCCGGCTGATTGCTAATCAATCACCTTCGCCTGCAAATTAATTTGCCCGTTAATATGTTCGTCAGTCGCTCTCACGGTGATTCGCTCCCATTCAGTCGGTCTAATCCCGACTAACGTCTCCGTTCCCTATTCAGGGAACGTGGGGTTACGCAAGTAACCTAGACGTTATCCTCATTACAGGATAAATTCAAAAACTTCTTACTTCCTTTTTAATGTGATTAAAATATTTCACATAGTGTATGTGCATATAATACAATTTTAGTAAAGAAAAAAAAACTGGATTTTTTTTTTTTTAATGAATTTGCTCTTTGTTGTTTCAAGGGAATCTAAAGTCACTGCATCAGACAGAATGAAAATAGGAGGCACTCCCGCAATGGCAACTATGGAAATCATTGAACCCACTGACAAAGATAAAGGGATGATCTCAATTGAAATTGTGGATTCTGAGAAGACTCACACTCGTAGTTTGGATTTTTCAGGACAACGTGAGTTGTTTGCATTCGTTTTTCCTCTGAGTTGCAATTTAATGCATGTTACTCATTGATTCCATTTTGTGGCTTTTACTGCAATGGATGGCAGTCTTGAAGACTTTTGATTAATTTCTATTTTAAAAAATGACAAATAGAAAGGATTGAAACCCAAGAGTTCAGAAGCATTAAACCTCTGAGTGCCATCTGAAAATACCTCTGAAATGATTTCTCTTTTCAGCGTTCTATTTTAATGTGCAGTTATTTCACTTTAAAGGAAATTAAAAACCTTTTTGTGGCTATAAATGTAACATAATCACACCTACACAGGAGCATGAGTATAGTTATTATTAATGCTTGTTTTGGTTCTAACCTTAGGTGATCTCTAGAAAGACAAACTATTTTTGTCCTTGACTGAACTTTTAAAATGTAATATGCATTTAATTGAGGATTAATTTTTATATTTGAGCAACTCAAATTGTTTTCAAACCATTTCTAATTGGAAACACTAATCAACACCGCTTCAAAGTGATGGAAGGACTCATGTTTTCAAAGGGATTTTCTCTTTTAAACCCACACAATGTGATGAACCTGAATTGGTCAATGGAACACATGATCCGGAGTCAGTCCGTTGTAGAATAAAGGACAGTAGTGCATTTACACAAAGGGAATGCATTTAGGAAAGCTTTGTTGAAGAACATTCATGGCATCAAAGGTGCAGATACTGGCAGTGGTTTCAGTTAGTCAACAGACTGTTTGATGACAAACATAATCAAGGGCTGGTGTCTGACAGGTCATGCGATTTGCAGAATGGTGACAGTAATGAGTCGGGGAAGAAGAGCTATTTCCAGCGATGCAGGAAAACAATGCTATTGAAATAATGAGGGCTGCTTTTATGCTTTGCCTCTGGGATGAGCCGAGATGAGAGGAGAGACCATGCACTTTTCCTTTAAAAACAAAATGTTTTCATGTTTATATGCTATTAACTGTTTTTCCATTTCACCCTTAGTCTATGACAACGCCTACGCTGAATTCCAGAGACTCAAGTAAGAAAATTGATCCATCAGACACCAAATGACTTTCTAAGTACTTAATGTTTAAATATGCAAAGCATGCAAGCGTCTGTCAACATTTGTGTAAAATATTGAGTTGTCTGCTGGACTGAATCATGCTTTTCTTGATTTGCCCTTCAGAGCGGAGGCATATGCTGAAAAAAGTGAGTAAACGCATTCCGTTCCTGCACCCTTGGGGTCATTGTTTGATTTGTATCCATATTCCTAAAAATAAATACGCAATGCTTTTATTCTTTTAGATCGTGGAAAAGTGGTTGGGGGTCTCCCTGATGTTGTGACGATCATGGAAAAGAAGGTATGCATTTTATACCTCATTTATTTACAGAACTAAGCTGCTCAAGGTTATTAAACAAATGTCTTCCCATTGAAATGCTTGAAAAGTCACCCAAAGGTGAAGAGGGCAGGGATAACTGGGTGCTATTTCTAGTTTAATACACACTAAAATAACACATTTTTTAAACCCAATACGATGGGGAAGAAGTTATAGACTTTAAAGGCTAACATAGCTAAGTTTGTGGTGTTTATGGAGAAAGTCAAAGTGTCATTTTTAATCACACTTTTATATAGTTACCATCGCTGTTTCTTTCAAAATTAATCATGAAAAGTATTTTTCTATTTTTGTGAGTTTTTCACCAGTCTTGTGAAAAGCTGCCTCAACCCTGCTTTAGCTCCATGGTTTTTTCTGTTTGTAGAGAGCTGCCCAGTGGGTTGGTAACATTGTGGCTTGTGTGACACATTTGTAAATATCTCTCTGCATTGTGCCTTTCTCATCGCCACAGTCGCCCTGCAAATGAGACACACACCAGAATCTTTCACTCCCATTCACTATTTTTGCCATGTTTTGGGGATAAATCATCTCCTTCTAGCAACTTCTAGCTGGTCTCAACAGCAACATTTTAATATATTGTAATTTCTAAACTTCTAATAATCCAATATACACCAATGCAAATGTGATTTTAAATTAAAAATTCAGCTCAATGGTAAGTGGTGATATAGATTATACAGACATAGTGAAATGTAGTGCGGGAATTTGATGCTGTTATTAGCACTTGTATTTATTTAGCACATGTTCTAGTGTGGGAAGAACTAATGATTTTTCACCATGTATAAATGTACACAACAAAACTGTTGATTAAAAAATGTCCAGAAGTTTATACTACTATAGGACTTCTTTATTCTTTATATATGCAGATTGATCTCATGATGGTAACACAGTTGTACGAAAAGTTTAAGCACCCCTGTAAAATACCATTGTGGTTTTCTTCTAATTTGATATATTCAAATTAAATTTCGTATTCAGACAACCATGCATCATGAAAATTTACAGGGGTGCTTAAACCTTTTAAATCACTGTAGTATGTGCAATTTTGATTGATGCTATTGTCATGCAGCTGATGTTGCTGATCAGCATTGTTTGGGAGTAAGCACTCTAGATGTGAGCATATTAGACCAAGCCTTGAGTGACACCTGAAACTTATGAGAAGGCAGTATAAAAAGTACATTTACATTTACGCATTTGGCAGACGCTTTTATCCAAAGCGACTTACATTTGAATGAACATTTTTTTTTTCTGTCAGTTCTTGCTTTCCCTGGGATTTGAACCCACAACCTTTGCATTGTTAGCGCAATGCTCTACCAACTGAGCCACAGTTGACAATCGTATGGGCTTTAATTACCAGTCAGATTTGTGTTTAAAAAAATCTATATTGTACCTTAGGTGTAAGTTATTATAACTTGTGTTTCATCTGGATTTTAAACTTCCGTTGGCCAAAAAACTTGCCGTTGGCTGGGGATGTTGATAAATGATCGATCTGTTGTATTTGTAAGTCATATCAGTAAGTTCTGTACTGCACATTTTCTCAGCCCTGGGAGTGTGTTCTGCAGGGCATCCACACCCTTTGTGAGACCCATGCCTTTGTCTTCAGCCTCATAATCCATTGCTTGCAGGCAGCATGAAGCCAGCCTTAGAGAATATGATGCATTCTGCTCTTGAGAGGATGTTGGTGGAATTGTGATTTATTTTCTGAATAGAGGATGCTAAAAACGCATCCTTTTTTGTTCAGATCAAATAATCATAGAGGTTCAGCTACTCTTAGATGCATTAAAGGAAAGATGAGGTGAGCTCATGTGGGAGAGGAGACCTTTCACGTGACCAGCAGAGGTCATGGGCATGTGGTGCTCCAGCAAGAGCTCGCTGCAGGGCTTCTGATATATTGTGTGTTTTAGTTTTCATTGAGCTGCTCTTCACCATAAAAAGCACAAATAAGGTACTTTGTTGATGTCCATGACTGTGAAATATGTCCTGTAAACTGGAAGAATACCTCAGGCAGAAAAAGGCAGTTGCATATACGCTCACTGGCCACACACATATACATTGCAAGTTTCGGGTCGGACCCCCTTTAAGCCTTAGGTGTACCCTTGGTTTGACTGATTTCTGCGGCCTACAATTGGCTGTTTCTGTTTGTCTTGGCATAATTTCTAACTAGTCACCAGTTCTCCTCTAAGAGGCATTTCCCTCCACACATCTATCACTCTTTAGGTGTTTTCTTCTTTTTAGACTGTTATAAATAAGTCCTAAAGATTATTGAACACGAAAATCACGGTTGAGCAGTAGTTTTTGAAATACTACAACCAGTCTGCCACCAACAAACATTTCATGTTCAATGTCATATTAATCCCATTTGTGGAGCTCAGTTTGAATGTCAGCAAGTCGTTTTGAACACATCTAGGTTTCTATGAGACATTGCTCCTGGAGGCTGCAGACACAGTTTAGCTTCAACCTTCATGAAACACATTCCCTAATCACACTAATTAAGCTCCTTTTGACTCGTTTGAAGCCAGACTAGTTTGGGCACTTAGGCAGGGTTAGAACCAAATCTTGAATAGCTGACTCTTGTCTTTCAACACTCCTGGCTTAAATACAATGAAATACTGATTGGCTGATTAGCATTTGAAAATATCTGTATTTTTATACATTTATAAAAGCCATTGTCTAGAAATGTTCACCTGATCTTCACCTGATTCATCTTTAGTCTCGTCTTTATTGCTTTATATAGTATTTATGTAGTTGTATTGTCTTATTGTTGATTGTTTTGTGCCTATTGTTATTTATATGCTCCAAATTGGTAATCATCTGCCATGTTTAAGGTGCTTGCCACATTGACCTTAATTGGACGTTTAAGGTAATTGTTTCACACTCAAGTCCATGATTGGTTCCAAGCATACATGGCCGTAGCATGAGTGAAAGCGTGCATGTGTGGCATCTAAAATACACAATGAATCTAATAAGTGCAGGCAAAGTTCATTTTATAAGCTGCAGGTAAATGTGTGAGGCTGTTGAGAAGGCTGTAATAAAATGATTTTGTCTTGTGCCAAAATAAAGACTTATAGTATTTGACAATGTGCTTCTACATTTTCAAAGTGTAGGCCGTATAAAGTTCTGTAAAAACGCAAGTGTGCCTGAAGATGGATCAGAAGTTACAGTGTGAACACAAATCTATTGAGGATTGCGGTTCCAATTACTAATGTTAAAGCACCCTTAAAGATAACAGCCATCAATCTATGTCTAACATGCAAATAAGTGTAAAAATGCTTTACTATTTTAACTATTTTTTCTTCTTTAGACCCTGAGCCTGACCTGCACTGTCTGTGGTGAACCCAAACCTCAAGTCAGCTGGTCTAAGAACGATCAGGAAGTAGAACCCAGTGATCAGTATGTCATTGCCATTGACTCTGGCAAGTTCGCCAGCCTCACCATCAAAGGAGTTTCCCTGGAAGACTCTGGCAAGTACACCATGACTGTGCAGAACCGGTATGGAGGTGAGACTGTAGACATCGTGGTCAGTGTTTACAAGCATGGAGACAAGATACCAGAAATCAAACCTACACCTTTGCCCAAGAGAATCTTGCCTCCCACTGGTCCTATTGTGATTCCCAGTGCAAAGCCTGCCACCCCTGCTCCTTCTCTCGCTCCTGCCACTAGTGCTGCTAAATCTCCAGCACCTCCTTCAAGCAAGTCCCCTGCCCCACCTCGCGGAATGAAGTCACCCACTCCCTCCAGAAAGAAGTAATCTTCATGTTTGCCCAGCATAACGGTCTAAATGCATGGATCTGAAAGGGAATAATAGTGTTTGCAAAGCAGGAAATTTACCGGTATGTAGGTTTGGATTTTGGTGCTCTAGGATACTAACTCAAGATGCATCTTGTTTTCTCTTGTTTTTATACAAGAGTCAGCAAAGCTCATTAAAAAGCTATAAATTAATACCTGTGAGTGATTGTGTTTTTATTATCTCCATCAGTGCTAAATATATGTTCATTCCCCCAAAGATGCGCAAACATAGCTGTCTAAACGACCATGACCAGAAGAAAGATCAGCCAGTCATAAGCCATGTTTTGTATAAAATATTTGCTGATAAAACACGTTTCCATCTGACGAGTCCAAGAGAACAAAATTGTCACTTCCTGATAAACTGATGCCAAATATAAAAAAAAGTTACTGTAGGCTTTTTTTATATATATATTAACTTATGTCTTGGAACACATAGACGAAATACAATATGTGCATCTTGTATTAGGAGATGGGAGACTGCTCTTAGGGAATGAAGCCAGTCGAGTTAGTTCTGGGAGGTGATAATCCCGAAGCACTTTGATGACAGGCTCTGGCTAAGGAATTTTAGAATGACCAAAACAACATTTGAGATGTGCAATGAAATTGGACCGTTGGTTAGTCCATTAATGCCGCCCCATTACACCCCAGTTCCAACAGAAAATTTATAGTTTATTATTTTTTTTATCGAATAAAAAGTTCAGTTGTGTTCAAATATTTTTATGTAGCTTTTAAAAATATATGCACATCTTTTTTACAATACTTTTTTTTATACAATATTCCAAAATGAACATAAAATGTATGAAACTATGATATAGTTGACCGTTCACTACATGCTAGACTGAACTAAAATGTGGTTGGAAAGCAATGAAATCTACCTTTGTTCTAAAGCCCTATTCAAATTTGTAGAATCTACAGAATCCGGATGTGTCTCACAATGTGAGCTCGAGTGTTTTTATTCCCTGGAGAACTGCAGCAGTATAGAAATGAGCCCAAGAATACGTTTGATAATTTTTTCTTTCAAACTTCACCTTTATCTCAAACAAAAGCACCAAACCTCCTCTCCTCTAAGAATTATAGCTGCCTTAAAATATTCTGCAGAAGATTACACTCTATGTTTTCATAGTGTCTCATACTTGATGGATTCCTTTGATGGACATTTCCTCCATACCCTAAGCACTCATAGTTCCAACAGCAGCTCAATTGGGTTCAGATCCAGAGAATGGTAAGTCAACTATAGTCAGACTTGCTACTGACTCGCTGTTTCAAAGAAATCGGAGCAAGATTCCAACTGTTAGACATCAGCGACTGCGTACTTTCTTAAATTCGACACTTTGCATTTGTTTACCATCCCTTGATCACAGTTAAAAATTCGAATTGTACATTGAACGGCTAAACAAAACAAGGATTATCTGTCAAACATCGATATAATACAGCAACATGAAATTAACCATGTTGTTTAAATCACAAGAATGAAGCTAGAAATAAGATAATATGTTCACCCACAATGATCATCTTGTCATAAAACGAGCAAGTATCAAGAAGAAAAGAAAGAGAGTAGGAGGTATGCGTGAGGGAGGGAGGGGCGAGTTATATTTAGTGCCACAAGAAAATGTGCGAAAGCGTTTGTCATCTGGGTTGCCTAAGCTGAGTGGGCCTCTAATGAATTTACTTCCCTCTTCCCTGAGGTGCACGGGGGAGAAGCTTTGATGTTAGTTTATTAAATGCCTGTTTAAAAGTGCTCTTTTTGTTATCCACTTGAAATCCAGAGGCTTTTCTTAAGGGGAGTCTCTCTGTGGAGAAGTTGATCATCTTAACCTGGAGCATTCGCCATGAATCCTATAGATGAATGTTCCCATCAATCACCCTCCCTCATCTTTTTCTTCTGATTCTGAGTTTAATAAGAGACTTGGAAGTCACTACCCTTGTCGTGCATTGCCTTTTCATTGTGCACAGACACAGCAATGCTTACGCTTGCTGAAAGTAAAATATGAATGCGATTAGCGAAGCTACCGGCCCATCTCAAATGCATCAGCACTTTCTTCTGCTCTTGGCCCTGTTGTACTTCACAAATCATTTTATGTATTAGGAACATCTAGCCTGAGGTGCTTTGTTCCCCACTCTTTTCTAGCTCATAGATGTGGTATATTTGGGTGGTTTGGCACATCTCCAATCGGAACCACTTTTACGTTTTTGAAGTTGCTTATTCACCAGAACAAAGTGGCAGAACATTGCGACAATGAAAGTTACATAATGGTGTTGACTGGTGTCGATTGTTGAGTTCATTTCAACACTTTTTGTGGGTTTTAGCTCCTCACTATCTAGAGTTTAATGAACAGTTTAAAATATTGGTTTAATTTTATGTTGTTTGAGTGTCTTTGTAGTTATTTCACTCTATGACTAACAATAGAGAAAAATTGAGTTAAGTGAAAACCTTTGAATCAACTCAGAATAATAGCCCAGGTGAAAATTCAAATATGCATTCCTGATTACAATAAATGCAGAGTACATTTTTTATTTATTTGTCATTTTAAATCTCACTCTCATACTATTTTAAGTTCATACGCATAATCTTCACAAGAATTGGCACTGGTTTCATTTTTTTATGATTAAACTGCTTCAGCAATCAGTTCGCTTCAATAGGAATTTGATTGAAATAATTAAAATGTGGAAAATTGAACTTGTTTTGATTTCAAACGTGACTAATTACAATATGAAAATGTAATCAGTAGAAAAATTCACTCTGAACTCCAAGATTTTCTCAGCAAAGCACCATCCCGACTAAGGCGTACAACACATCAGTTCATAATTTTATGCAACAGCATTGACAATATTTCATGCAGCCTGGAAATGCCATTCTTACACAATAAATCATTCTCTGTGAATTTTAATGAAATAGTTGCAGTGTGTTCTACTGCTGACCAGTTGCTGTCCACTAAGCATGAATCTCAAAGACCTAACACCACATGGTGGCACTGATGCCATATTCTGAGACTTGCTGACAGTCCAGAGAAATAAGGGTTAACGTCTACACCAAATATGTTTGTAAATGGGAAATACATAAATCCTGTCAAACAAGTCTTAAGAGAGAGAACTAAGCACTAGAAATAAATATAAGAGGTAAATATAATTATAAGAGGTTATAGGAAGCTATTATTAATAAGAACTATTTCTAAAATCTCATTCAAACTAATTATTCAATGTTGGCCTACGAAAAACAATGTAGCACCTTCAACAGTAGAGGTTGCTAGTAAATATTTGGGGCATTTTTTTAAGTTAATTTAAAAGTAAAATTATAGCGATTATGTGATTATAGTTTTATTACATTTTAAGTGAAATAGTTAAAATGTTTTATGATATACATATCAGAACTAGATTTAGTGACACTAGTGAGGATCTTACAAGAGGGTCTTCATCTCTCAGCAAGGGTTTGGTTGAAAAGAAATAATTGAAGGAAGACAGAAGACAGTTATTGGGGATATAATTCCAGTCATTGTTTTCACTCTAGATGTTTGAGAACATTATCCATTCTATCGCGTAAGGTGAAGTTTGTCAAAACAAACTTCAGGAGACATGAGTTATTATCTAAATAACCAGTTGGCTTCATCAGACAAAAAAGCATCCCCACCGAACCCCTTCCATCTCTGCTTCTTTACTCGGGAACTCTAGGGGTGCTTGCATTGTAACCAAACCAACTCATGGTGTCTTAGTTGGCCTTCGCCTAATATTCAAACACTCTATAATGCAATTTTGGAATTATGAGCACTTTGTACAAATGTTTTTATTTAGTTGTACTCCCATGCAAGTCATGACAAGAGTAAAATTCTGTTTCAGGTTTGATCTTTGTCCTTGCATTATTGCAAAAGAGAGTGATGATAAATAAGATTAACCCCACAAACACAAGGCATAGAATCACTGCTTATACACACACTTTTTAAATCTCCAAAGGTCTTCATAATTGAATATTTCTACATAAGTGACAAAACACTAAAAATAAATGTACAATTTTTTTGGTTCTAGCATGTTTAATATCAGATGCTGATTTACATGTTTAGAATGTTATGGTGCTGATCACAGGAAACAGAGGCGGCTTTAATTCAATATATTGTGTATTTTATATTAGTGGAACAAATTAACGTTGCAAGAGGAGGAGTTTGACTCAGTGATCCTCAACTTTCGGCCCACTGACTTTTACCAGTCCTTCAATCGATATCAGGCCACACAAGAAATCACTCATTATTTTCATTTTATTTATAATCAGTCTCTGAGCAATTTGTCTATATTGAAAAATGACCATGTTCTCTCCATTATATCTCCAAATCTAACCCACGAGCTTGCAAAATGAAAAGACATATATTTAGAAAGTCCTGCAAAAAATAATGCTTTTAAAGACCAGATCAAGACTCCTGCTTGAAATATAGATTTATTGCGACAAATGATTATCATACATCAAGCCCACTCTGCACAAAATGCGGCAACCAGCTCTATGACCAAAGTACCAGTCCCTGAAAAGAAATGCCAGCATTAAACTAGTCTGCCATGTGAAAAAGGTTGGGGATCACTGCTCTAAAATGTTTAACTGGAGACTTGAGTTGTTTTAAATTATACTTTTTTTGTGTAAATATTTTTACAACTAATTGTGCTTTTGCTTGAGAAAAGTGTTACTCCATCCCACACCCCATTTTAGAGTACAGCTCTACAAGCACCAGTGCTGTGTGAATGGCTTGACATCTTGTTGACTTGTCTTGTAGTAGACATATGTTGTGTACTACAGAGCACATTTATGTTTTCTGAAAAATCAGAACTTAATTTGAAAAGTTACAACTGGAGTGTTTCATTGAAGATCCATCTGGGAAACCCACAACAAAAATATGCATAATGCATAATAGATTGTGAAAGAGCTTTGAAGAAAAGAAAGTTTGCTATTGTTATCATTGCTGAGTGCATACAGCGTTTTCACTGGCAGATAATCTGAGTGTGGGTGAGCGTGCTTTGAAGATGTGCAGCTTCCAATGCACCCAGCAAAAAAAGAGAAGACAAGAAAAAAAGAAAGCCATGCCAACAGTAAACGTTGAGATTTTTATAAAAAGGAATGGCCGGCCTAAGAGTGGTATAGTGCTCTGAAGCTTGTCAGCATATCACACTGCACCACATTTCATCATCAAAAGGTTAAAAATATCGTCTTAGCTTTTACTGTCAGAATTAATGTGACTGTTGTTCCAATATACCACTTATGTACCTATTTCTGTGGGTGCATGGGAACAAATTGTATTAAAGTACTAACCTCTTGGCAAAACTCTAATTTACAAGTGGCCTTCATCTTGTCTGCTGTCCAGACATTCTCCATTATTGGTGATTTTGATGTGCTGGTGGAGGAGAGCGAGCAGTTGCCTCCTTCATCATCTCCAACATGAAGGATTGATATTTTTTCAAGATACAAAAGAGTAGGAAATGAAGGAGATGTTTCAAGGTGTTATCACTTTTTGTCTTGCTGTTAGAAATAATCTCGAAATGCCTACAATTTGATAAGAGCCATCAATGGATGACTGGTTTTTCATTGGTTACCACAAACATAATCCAAATAAATTATGTTGCAAAGCATGTTCATTTATTCGTCTAAATTTTTTTTAGTTTTTTGTACTATTATGAGCTATTATTTTTTTTTTATTCTTATTCTTAAAATATTCATGTAGGCCAGGGGTGGCAAAACTGTCCAGCATGATGAGCCAAAAGAAGGCAGGAAAATGAATGAATGAATGAATGAATGAAGGAATGAATGAATGAATGAATGAATGAATGAATGAATGAATGAATGAATGAATTTTGAAATTAATCCATTTAAATACAAAAAATAATAAAATCTCAATGTAAACATGGAGCCTGTGCAGACTGTTGGGCAGTCAAAGAGCCACCCATGGTATTGACATTTAGCTGAATTTATAGACAAATAAATACGGGTTAAATAATGGCACCTTAAAGGTAGTCCAGTATCTGAAAAACAAATTGTTTGCCACAACGTCACTTTCAATCCGGTTTTCTTTCAGTAAAAACCCAAGAGATGTCCTTTTACGCTTACAATAACGGTCATGTGATAAGGCCAATTGACCTGTCACTAAGCCATATGCCCAATGACAGATAAGCCAGCTATATATTGGGAATTCTGGGCCAAATCTATGACATTTTTTATGCCACAAATGGAAAAAAAAGTGTGTTTATGGTTCTGAGAGGCTCTGCAAACTAAATCAAGACAGAATCAAATGTCTGCTATGGAATAAAGGTAAAGTAAATTAACTTCACGAATATCTACAGAAATCCAAACAGTTTTTTTTGTCAGCAAATGTTCACAAGTTTCAAAATTTGCAGCAGTGTGTTTGTTTCTGAACAATGTAACCAACAAATATCAACAGCTGTGGGCTTAACAAAGATAATATAGTGTAGTATGTTTATATTAAACAACATTTTTACTGAACTTGTTCCTGGAGTCACTCAAATGTTCAGTGTTCAAAGTGCTGTTATTTTATTATTTAAGTTTTATCTTATCTGTAGCCAAATCAATAAGATTAGTACATGACTGTATATAGGCACAGTTATCTGTTCTGTGTCTCTAAATTAACAAAAAACGAGCTAAGAGAACAAAAGTAAACTGATCTAATCTGACTCTGTAGAACACATAGTTTTTAACCAAGATGAACCTGCATTTACTCGACCCTAAGATAAGGATTTTCCATTTAAGTGTCAGAAAGCCTATACCTATGATTTAAGTCTAATATCTGCTGTGTCCACATTTAAAATCTTTCCATTTGACATCGAAGTTCTAGGGGTTTCCTCCAAAATTAAATGAGTCCCTTTTGCCCAAATTTAGTCTAAGACAAAAAACCCAAAACATGTGAAAAGTTGTGAAGCTTAGCTATTATTTCGATTTTATTTTTAAATAAAAAAGTAGTGTTTTAAAAAATGTACATGTCTCTGCAATATTACCAGTTCCACACTACCTGCAGACCAAAAGCAGTCCAAAAACAAGAACAGTTTTCAAATTTGGAGTTTCAAAGCAAGGACTAAGTTGGAATCATTATTATTTTATCTCTTTGTAATTTTATTTCGTAAAGTTTTCTTGCACTAGGTTATTATATTCTTGCACTCTGATTATTATATTGCTCCACAATTACATTGATTCCATTGGGTCACATATCTGATGGATGCACATCAAGTTATCGGCACGTCCTGGCCTGGGGGTTTCCCCTCACTTTTGGTGTTGAATCTGCCCTGAAGAGACCTGTGTTGACTACACTCTGAGTAGTGCTTGGTCATAAAATACTCCAATAATCAAATAGTCACTAGAAATGGATTATTTACATACATACCCATGCTATTGAATTTTCAAACAATTTTTTTAGTTTTTAAGGCAATGTACCGAGTTGAGCTAATAAGCTCTAAATATGTTCAGGTTTCACCACGTGAGAGAGCCATTGGGGGAAATGAATATAATATTAGTTTCATTCCGTTCTAAGAATCTCAGAGCAGAATTTTTCAGTCAAGGTAAAGATTTGGTGATTTTTAGAATTGACTTCATACAAAACTGCACACACTTTGTGAATATTTTTGAGTCAAGGTATTTATTATTATACTATATAAAGTTAACCCTTAGAAGTCCCTGCACAGACTGGGGCTCAATCTCAAAATCAAATCTCAAATCAGTGCTATCTATTGGTGAAAAGAAAGGATAACTCTTGGAAATGCAATACCTGTGAGGTGGCTTGTGTTTCTTGTGTTTCTAAGTTCTTGCACAAAATAGAACAATGGAACAAAAAGTGCTTGGAACAGTACATTTAAGAGAAGTTTTTTGATTGTTGTGACTAAACAAAAAAAATATATAATTCTAAGTGTTAATTTAATAAAGCAGATCAATGCACTCTACACTAGATAGAGATTCTTTAACCTTTAAATCTTTAAATTGACAAATGTTATGCTGCCCAAGGGATCAGCTTTCAGAAAACACTTTGATATTAACAAAACAATCATTGAACAATAAACTTCCTTAAACCAATTTAAGAAAGTTGAGTATGTATCCACAATCCACCCACACAGGAAGGAGACTGGGGGAGGAGATTGTCTGGCAGAGGAGATCTTCAGATGAGAATAGTAATTTCTTCTCAGAATATCGTAGAAACAGGGATGTCTTGCAGTCAGGAGCCAGAATTATGGAGGTCATGGAGGAGGTATGTAATCCACAACGTAAGTGACTTGAAGGAATTAGGTCTGCAGGTTAGTCGTTCAAGCTTGAGTTGTTGCCCAGATGAAGTGGGTGAAAGGGACGCTTAGGAAGTGAGGGGAGTTGAGCTAGGAGGTGATTGATTGGCCAATGAGGGGAGTGGAGTCAGGTGCTGCCTGTTATTGTTGAATGCTTTGCGATTCTAGCTCATGATTGTGAACTGGATTCCTGCACCAAATATTATCCTTCCCGAGTATTATGTGTGTGTTTTTGTTGCATTTCTAGTCAGTTTAGTCCTGTCATTTCTTTAACAATCAATAGTCAATCTCACACTGAGAGGCAGCAATGATAACCAATGAAAAGCATGGTTCCTTGTTAATTGATGGCGAACCAAGTACTTGAGGTAACGTAGAGATACACTAGATAAAATATTACTCAAGTACTAAAGTATATAAAGTACTATGAGTTATTATGGGTATAATATACCATTTTTGTCAAGATTCTTGTTTAAACAATATGGAAAAGACTTTATGCCTGCTCAAAAGCTATGATCAAAATTAGAATCTAAATAACAAGATTTCAGAGCCAGCCTTTTAAATTTAAGGTTTATTTTTACCATGGTAGAAAGTTTAATAAAAACAAATATTTTATTGTCTAAACTATTAAACACATGTTCAGTTTTTTTTTAAGTTCAAGTTCAAGTTCGTTTAATTTGTATAGCACTTTTCACAACAGACATTGTCTCAAAGCAGCTTTACAGTAAACCAACAAGTTTAAACTCAACAAAGTGAAAAGAAATTAATTACTAAGTGGTGTACATGTCCCTGATGAGCAAGCCTGGGGCGATTGTGGCAAGGAAAACTCCCTTTTGGAAGAAACCTTGAGAGGAACCGGACTCAAAAGGGAAACCCATCCTCATTTGGGTAACAACAGCAGTGTGATAAACTATGATATAAACAGATGATCTGGTAGTATGAACAGATAATGTAGTAGAAACAGATGATATAATAATATAAACATAAACAGATAATATAGTATAAACAGATGATATAATATAAGCATAAACAGATAATATAGTATAAACAGATGATGACTGTGTTCGGTGTAGGTCCAGGGGTGCCGGAACATCTCCAGGTGAATCTGTTTGTTAGGTTGAGGGCTGGTGGCGACAATATTATTATACAACTATATTGTACGTAAATGTCTCTGTGAGTAAATGTAATCTGGCCATATCAGATTACCATAAAAGAAACTAGTTTCGGGAGTTTCTTCCAGCATTTATTAAGGCACGGCCATCTCAAAAAACACTGCTATTGGACTATGAACTGGATTTGTGTTAAGTAGACACCATCAGGAGGAAACCAAAACAATTTAAAACAGAGCGCACTGTACCCTGATTGCTGGCTCTTTTTTATCCACTCAGAAATAAAAAGGAACGACTCTTTTTGCAAAATGTAGTAGAGTAAAAAGATACATTTTTGGCTTTGAAATAAAGTGAAGTTAAAGTAAAAAGTATCCCCAAATTCAAATACCTGAGGAAAAGTACAGCAATTTGAAAAAACTACTTAGGTCCAGTAACGAATTACGTTTACTTCATTACTGCCCACCACTGATGGCGTTAAAGTGTGGAACACACTGCCAGTCGTCATTTTATGGTTAAACCCATTTAAAGCAAAGGCATAAGTAAAGAGTGTACTGTACAATGAGAACTGAAATAATTTTGAAGGATATTATATAAAATGGGACATTAAAACTTCATAAGAACACACCCAGGGCATTTTTCAGCCACACCTGTTAACTTAACAAAGCAGAAGGCTGCTTAAAATGGCATCAACCCTGAAAGATGCTAGCAATGGTGTGCTTGCTTTATACACATCCTGCAGTGCTCACAGTGTGAACATTTTTGAATTTACAGCAGAATCTCTCTGTATGAAAAATGAAAAGATAAACATAAAACAGAGCATGGATGAAAATAATTCACTCTGAAGCCTTCACTAGAGAGACGGCTGTTTCATGCTTGTTTGAAGGAAGCTGACTGCAACCACACAGATCTCCTGCTGCGTACAGATGTCAGATGGTTAAGCAGGGGCAAATTCTTGGAAATCTTTTACATTTTTGAGTTTGTCTTTACAAAATACAGAATCTTGAAGGTAAGCAGTGGCTGAGAACTAGTCACTCTTGAGCCTGGTAACAAAAATAAGGCTACATTTATTATGAATTTGAACCTGAGATCACGGATTGACACGTTATCCTCTAGAAACGTGTTCAATATTAATCTAAAAGTAGCCTCATACACATATAATTTGCAGATACATTAACTGTTCAAACAATGGCAAATAATGTTAGGATAACCAGGAATGCTTTCATTCATTCATCTTTTTTCCCGCTTGCTCCCTTTCAGGGTCACTGGGGTCTCCTAGAGAGGTCACTAGTAAATTAATTTATTATACTCCAGAAACCAGAGTATCTGGAGGAAACCCATGCAAGCACGATGAGAACAAGCAAACTCCGTCTGGGAATCTCGAACTGGGAACCTTCTAATAGAGAGACCCCAATGCTACCCACTGTGCCTCCCACATAACTAGGAATAGTTTTACACAATTTTTCTTTACATAAACTGGTGTGTATGGTTGAGGGAAGACAATTTTTTTTTCCATGAATGACATTTTTTTAAAGGAAGCTTGGGAGTTGAATCTCAGTTCTAGTTGGCTCTGAATCCACCTAATACAATGTTCGTGTGGCATTTTGGTGTTTCCCACAAATATCAGTCATGCTGCAATTTCTTTGATTGACAGATTCTCAGCTAATCGTATGTCATGCACACTTTAATGTACATAGGGTAACAAGAATACACTGGAATCATTTGGTCATAAAAACACGAATCCTGTTTGAAATCTTGGTTGCCCCTGTGTCAGGTCGATTTAATGCAACCTTTCACATTGCAAATACCAGAACGGCAAGTGAAAATAGGATGCCACCAATAAAGTTCATCAAAGCCTTTTTTAAGTGCCCTGAAAATGATTATGACTGCATCTTTATCCCCTGGAGGTCTGTGCACGGATCGGTGCATGTGCCAATCACACCAGCTGTTTTGAATTAAGCGGGAATGGCGCAATTTTGAGGTTTTAATGAGGTTTTATGACACATAATTTCCAAGGTAATTCAAATTAAAATGTGAGAAAATGTGCAATCATCTTTCAGTTTTATTTTACAGAACCCAGATCAGAGCCATCTAGTGGTGAAAAGAAGGGTTAACCATTGGAAATACAATACCTGTAACATGGGCTTGTGATCTTCAAAGTTCTGGGACAAAACAAAGACAATGTAACAAAAAGTGCTTGTAATACTATGAGGTTTAGGGGAGATTAGCCTGTTTTTTTTTTCAATGAGGTTAATCAAAAAGTGAAATTAAGTTTGACTTAAGCTAAACTAGCGATTTGATCACTAAAAAAATTAAGTTAACCACAGGTTTGAATCAACAAAGCAAAGTCAAAGATAATAGCACCAATACAAAACAACTTCAATAAATAGTTAATTCCAGATTTAAATTTTATTCTGATTGGAAGATATAAACAACAATATTGAAGTGCTTGAGCGTGCCAGAGACAGATGGTCGAAGGCTTGTGTTTTCACACACACGTGGATGCATAGTGGGCAATCAAGAACACAGCACACATTGAGGAAGACCACCTCCCAGTTAAGTGCAATGCCCCTGGGACCAAGACCCTGCCAGAAATTAGACTGGTTAGAACTTTTTTTGGTTTAATACAATGAATGAATTTAAATTTAAACACAATAAGACGGTTTACCCTAAGAATTCAACAAACTCAACCACTGATGCAGCGTCCCTTCTGATAACACGGTTCTATGTTAGGTGAGCTTCTATATGCTTTTTCATTGCCATACTTTTTCCTTATTTCTCTTTCCTATAGGTTTGCTGTTTAGTTTTTATCTCTACCATTTTTGTTCATGCGAGGTTTTCTGGTAGACTGTAAAAATAATAAAAACATCTTACTTTCTCCTTTCATTGGGCCATTGGTTGCAAAAGCGAGCAGGATTTTAAGGAGCAGTCTTCACATGCTCAAAAGCATTTGTGGAACAGCATCTACTTACACACAGCAGTTGCGATTTGTTCAGATAAAGATGCCTTCTGTAATGAAACTTTAAACAAAAATGACTATTGAACTTAGTCTGCAGAACTTAGTCTATATACGAAGGAACACTCGAAGAGGGATTCATTTTTAAAGTTCACTTATATGGGGACCGTAAGACTCATTTCTATAGTGCAGTAACACTCCAGGAGGCGATCAAGGCATTTTTAGCAGACACATTTTGTTGTTTCTTTACAAAGGGTCAATTTTCAAAGCATGTTTATTTTATTTTATTTTTTTCAAATAAATTACTTTTATTACTTTTTTTTATACTCAATTTCTCTGAGAGAACTTTCTGAAGTGAGAACAGTTGGTGAGCTTAAACATTTATTAATTCTATACGATCCATTGCTTTCTGATGTGATCCAATGATAGAAAGTTGGTGTTTCCTTTTCTGTGGCTGTGGGGGTCAAAACTTCACAAGGGGATCAAGATTTTCTAGCGAAAGAAAACAGGTCTTAATCTTACAAATCTTACAGAGTTTCAGATCTTAATGGTATATATTTATCAGTTGAGTTAGGTGCAAAGTTGATGCGGAGGGGGTGTCTCTGATGAATGCAGTCCTTGACTGGGTAGTTGACTGATTTTCATCAAATTACCAACATTCAGGCTGTTCATCGTCCTTCACTTTATAAATATAGTGGCTGTACGAAATCATAGTCACTCATTGGCTGATCCACCTGTCAATCTGCAAATACAGACCTTTAATTGGCTAGCCATCTTGTCTTTCTCCTCCAATACCGGGATACTCCCCTAATCAGACACCTGCAATGGATCAGTGACTGCAGATAAACTCCCTGCGCACCCTGCAGTTCATGTTTCCACATGTTGCTTCTCTACAAGCTTCTGTTTGGACAATCTGTGTTCATGATATTTGTAAGTGTTCTTTGCATTCTCTAGGTTAAATTGTTATGTTGTATGTTAGTCTTCTGTTGGCATGTGTTGTAAGCGTTTGGATGTTAATTAGTTTCCTTCTGATTTCAATTGTAGCCACCAGTGTTGTTCAGCAGAGGGCGCAAGTAGCACCACCTTTTCCACTATATTAAATAAACATATCAGAAGATTTATGTCTGGATCTCGCTGATTTGGTAGTCGGTCCAAACCACCAAACCCACAAAACCAAGTCTCCGCCTCAACAGTGGCAATTTCTTATTGTGAACTTAAAGACAAGGATGGAAACTCAGGATGTTAGGTAACACTAGAAGGATGAACCAATGCGACCACATCCAGCTAATCCAGAGTCATAACCAGCAGTGAGTGATTGGTAGATGATAGCCTTTATTTGTCACATGCACTGTTACATGTAGCGAAATGGGACCCCTCTGGCCACAGACATAGACAGGGTGGTGACAGGCCAGTGATGAGAGGTAGCTTATTTGGAGAGAAACAGAGAAAATGGATATACACTAGGTAAATTAGCTTAAAAAAAAGTGAGGTGGGGTTGAGAGTTTCACTGTGAGGAGTGGCTGTGGAAGGGGTATATGCTGTTTGTGTCTCATTGGAATGAACCAAGTCCCTGTTCCCTTTGACAAATATTAATAAATTGTGCCTTAACCTTAAACCAGAATGTTTTATTTTATTAAATGGTTTGAAATATTGGACTGTTTACAGACTGCAGTATATACAGCTAACTCCATGTCCCTATATCTCTGCTATGATCATGGCAACGCATTACAATTTAATGAATCACCTCAAATCCCCAGATGACTAACTTTCCCTTCTTAACTACATAAAGAGAACTCATTTCAAAAGGTCCAGTCTTGCCTCAAGCAATCCTTGCCATCAAGGAAAGTTAGGAAATGAGAATTTAATGATGAGAATTAAACTAGGATATTAAAATAAATGTGCAAATCATATGTAAAATTATTACAGAAAAGTATAGCTCTGAAGTTAAAGTGTGACCGAACAGAAAATACGCTTCAATCTGCTTTAAACCTCTGCATTTCTATTTTTCAGAGATTGTAGAGCTGTGTTTATGTGACTTTTTCCATTGATGTTTCCTCACCAAAGCCATCATGGATTCTAGAGACGAAAGACTATAGAGTTTTCTTTTTGAAGTTTTTCTCTGCTTGTTTAAAGGTGCTCCCTAGAGTTTGCACATATAGATATGTGAAAAACAGGTTATGCTTTTTTTGATTCAGAAAGAAAAGACTGTGTGATGATTATGAAGAGGACTTTTGTATGTGATGCAAATGAATGGCTTGACCCAGCCTTCCATTTGGTTGTTTGACCCAGATGACCTGAGCAACATATACGGTTCTTTTAATATGAGTATCTTTTTTACATACTGTTTGGTTCAGCCTGGAATATATTTTGAATGCTGCACAAGTAGCTTTCAAAGCGCATTTTCAACCAATTGAGATGAATCAGCAATGGTTCAACAGTGCACCCTATTCATGCCATCAAGAGGATTTGATCCCAGAACACAATTCTGCCAGAAACCAAGTTCCACTTACATATTTACATGCATTTCTGTTTCCCCAAGCTTCACAGAACACTTTCAATGGAAAGAACATTGGTGGATTCCAAACATCTAAGAGAAAAGATTCCTCCCTTCCGTCTCCTTATTTTAGATAAGCAATGTTGTGAATGGAATATAAATTATTTCCTTAGACTTTCACATGCTGCAGAACTGTGGTTGACCCCGTAACAGGGTAGATATATTTATAAACATAGTAGCCATAATACAGGAAATGTTTTCATTAATTATTTCGTTAAAAGAAAAAAAGTGTCTGTGAAGCAGCGATTAGAATATTCAGGAGGGAAGCTGCACTGTGTATAAACATTTAGTATTTAAAATAATTATTTCCATTTGGACCCATGATAATATGCAAATCACAGTTTCGGGTTCAGTGAACCATTGCATTCGTAACAAAGAAGCCTAAACAATGCCTACACTTTGCTTATCAGCTATTTACAGTATTCAGTTTGTACCTGGAAGCAAGACAACAGCTCCATTTACTCTTGAAAATAAACCGTGCACTCAGGGCAGAGGGAGAAAATCCTTCTGTGTTACTTAATGGCAGTATGATAAGGGAGCAAATAAACAGAGAACTCAAACGACACCTCAATCTAATTAACAGCTTTCTAAAAGGACACCAATTGGCATTTCGGACGCATGTATATGAATCTTATTTGAGACAGATAAGTCATAGCATCAGTAGCTATGCCTCAGTATTTACTTCACTTATTCTTGGCTTATTGGGTTGAAATTTGTGGAATTGTTAGCGGAAGTGCTGAAAAGCGAGGGTGAATAATCAAAGCATTTAATCTGATGACATGCATGCATGCTTTCATGTTTAAGTGTTTTCATGAAAAATTTCATATGAAAGGGTTTTACTAAGCCGCATGCAGCATGTTAAGATGTTGCAGTAGATCTGAACAAGAAAATATGCATGCTTCATCTTGTCCAGGTAATTTGCATTTCCTAATTGATTTGCCATATGGTTGCCAGATATAATACAGGTACAACTTCCCCTGGTATGAAAACCCTTTAATGTTGTTGTCCCATTTCTCAGTTTAGTCCCCTTGGGTTTCATATTGATTGCTATGTAAATATCAGTAAATAATATTAATTATTATTATTTTTTTTACAGTTACTTATATGTTTAGAAATAAACATTACAAAAAAACTTTTTTTGTAATTTTGCAACATTTAGCAGCACTGGGAGACCACAAATATTAATTTGTAACTCTTTGAATATAGAAATGTATACGAAAGTGATCAAACTAAATTTTAATAAAAAGTCATCGGTGAGATTTTTGAGACTGAGAGAACGTCATTGCACCTCTAGACATTTTTAAATATAGATCTTCTTTTAAAATATATCTCACTTTTAATGCAATTTTTTTAAACGTTTTGATAAAAGTGGCAAACCTATGGGCCAAAAAAAATGCAAAATAAGATCCAAATACCAGACAAAAAAAAGACTCCCATTTTCAAACTCAGCCACAAAGAAACAAGACTTAGTACTCGCTTTTAACATAAAAAAACTTTGTAAAAATGTTGGGGAAAGTTTTATTTCACACTGAAACCTGACCTTTTTGCTCCTGATCCAAACAGATCCCTTGGCTGGACTGTTCTTACTAACTTTCCAGCAAACACTAAATGACAGAAAGACGTTTATCTATCTTGTTAGCTCAGAAGTAATTCAAGCAACATCTTTTGTCCTTCAGTGGATGTTTGGAACAAAAAATAAAATACAGCCAATGACTCACTTGAGAATTCTACTTTTTGAAAGGAATTTTAGAGAAAAAAAATATATTGTTTTACTTTGTTGGTGGTGAAAGCAAAAGTTTTGGTACACCCTTAGTTGACTCCCACAACCCACTGTTGCCTTTGGCCTTTGAGGCAGAGCAAGTGATTTTTGGTGAACTGTTGCTTTAAAATAAACCAAGGTCTATTTAGGCGACTGCTGGTCATATGCGGTCTTCATGCTCGAGAAATCACTTCGCATCATGGAGCCCACCACACCCACTGGAGCGAAATAAAAGCAATGCCTTCTGGTGTGTGTCAATCAGCCCAAGCGCGCTCTGAGCATCCACCTTGAGTGAGCTCTAACAGCACCTGCCAGTAGAAAAGCTGTCCTCATGTCTGCCCTGGCTAGGCGCCCATTACCAGCAATCCCCCATGGCTCCAGCCTCTCCAATCTGACAGCATTCCTGCTCCAGGAACAAAGGGGCTCCACACCAGGTGCTCAGAGCTCACCATCTGCAGGGCTACACCTAATGACCGCCTTTACTTTAGCTGATCATTTGGTCTGTGCTCTGTGTGTGAAACATACATTAAGGGTGGCAGGAAATCAAACAGTACTGTCTCAGATGGGGTTTGAAGGGTTTTGGAAAACAACATAAAGAGATTTTTACTTTCTTGGTGTTTAATGAGGAGAAAGCTACTGTCTCTCTTCACTGCAATTGCAATTAGGTATACAATTAGTGGTCATGTAATGGATTTCATGATGGATTATCCCTAATTATTTTAATTTTAAGATATAGGGTTTATATCTTATGAAATAATAGATTATGAAATACAATCCCTAATAACATTATCATGTACATCTTGAGCTACTGAGACTTTCTATAGTAAGTTTATTATTTTCAATAACTCTTTTAAATGATAAAAAAAGAAAAAAAAAACACACAAAACAAGTGATTAGAAATCCTGCCTGAAAAGGTAGTTTTCTGCCCGATACCTGGGTAACAAGGGTTTTGTTTCCAGTAATTTTTTTTCCATGAATTCTTTAATGCCTTCCACACCCAATAGTTCCTACTGTAGACAGGCGTCCAGTATGAGCAAGCACTTTAGATAAATGCGGCTGTGGTATACTAGAGTTTACTAGAGTTTTTTTTTCCGTTAACTCTGTTTCATGTTCAGACAGATTTCCAACAGAGCTCTGATGTTGATGTTTGGGCTATGTTGTCACTTTGAAAAACTGTACAAAGCAAAGTTCTTTTGTAAATACTGGTTTATGCAAAGGTAGTTTACTAATTTGTCTGTAAATGCAGATATCAGCTTTTGTAATTATCGAATTTTTTCCAGTAATTCAGCGCATGTCAGTGTTGCAATGTTACTGCTATAAACTTTTCACATCATTCTCTGAAAAAAACCCAAGCAAATCAACATTGAATTAACAACGAAGCACCATGATGCTTGGTTTGAACCTTTATAAGTCACCTTCAACACATCCCTATACACATACATTCATTAAGGTCTTTAAAGGACCACGATACCTGGATGTAAACGTTAGGTGATATTCTGATATTTGCATGTGTTGACCATTATTTAATACAAAGTTTTGATGGAAACTGGATAATTTCTGTCTTTTATTTGCTATTTCTGACTTTCAAATTTCTGCAAATCTGGCGTTTTCAGGTACCAATCTTTTCCACTGGCGTGTCAGTAGAGCATATGTTGCATCAAATGCATATAAGACCATCATCAGGCAGCAGCGAGGTCTACTTCCTGTAAGATCATATCAGATTTTGCATTGCTTATGCTTGAGATTTAATACTTGCATCTTTGCCATTCATGAGCATTTTGACATTCAGGATACTTGATGAGACATAGCCAAGCATTTAGAAACTAAATTGTTCTCCGTACAACATTGAATCCAATTTTTGATTAGAAATTGAATCTGATATCAGAACAGTTAAAAAATATGGTGCACATTAAAGGATTGCCTTATTAGGGATATTCCTGAACGTGCTGAAACTACTGGATATGGTATTGATCTTGAGTTTGGTTTAAATTTTATTTATTTTCAGTTTTATATTGAAACATAAAATCATAATCTTCCACAGTTTTTAGCCTTTCTGCACTTACTAAAAAACTTGGATGAGACTATAGATTTAAAGAGATTGATTTTACTCTACCTGAACTTTGTTCATCCAGCAACTGATAAATCACAATGACAGTTTTATAGCTTCTCATTTTCTTAGAAAATCAGCCAAAATAGATGAAACAAAAATATAAACTATCTCAGCTATTTTTTATGGGATCAGTCACACAGACAGTTATATATTAGACACATTTTGATTAGCAAATCAAAACTCCTTTGTGCTTCAAATGGATATGACTGTATAGTTAGATATCACTGGAGCTTGGCCGATGCTAAGCATTGATCTCTGACTGTGAGACAAGACTCAGATTACTTATTGATAGAATTCATCAACAATATTGAACATTTAAGCATTGTGGAGAATGTCTCATGATCCCTGCAGTAAAAGGGGCTGGATTAAGATGTAAAATCAGCAGCTCAGTCAAAAAACAGGTTTATGAATTCATATTTCAAGCCTGACTGCAATAGCTGCTTGTGCAGTTATGAATAAAGCCAAAGCATTGAGTGAGGGAGAGATGTAGCTGGCTTGACATTGCTAAAGTTGATGCAATTAGGCCATTTACATGTCTTTCCATTTAGATGGTAACTGGTGAGTAGTTTCTCAAGCTAATCTAAACGGTTAAAGCTAATTTGTTTTCAATGGTTGCTATGGAAGCTATTTTGAGATGCTCCTGATTGCTTTTTGAAGCATTGTGTGTTTCAAGTGGTTTCCTGTGCTTAAATGGTTAAATATTTTTTTATTGGATTATTTGAAAGCTTTACTGCTTTTACCATCTTCTATAGCTGCCAGAGTCAACCATTGGTACGTTTGTCAGTCTCTTTCAACACATACTCCAAAAACCAAAGCTTTAAAACACATTGAATTTACTACAAGTGGATCCGTATGCAGCAAAACGCTGATCTTTAAAATGTGTCTTGTCTGTGTGTAGTTTGGGAAATTTTGATTGTATCTGGGCTTAGGCTGCATTAGGTTAATAATTGTTTATTAGAGGTTGATATACATAAAAATCAGTGCATGATCAAAAGTGTAAGGCTATAATAGTAATGCATCCAATTTATGTAGCGCGTTACCAGATGCTCAAAGACACTTTTACTATTTTTCAGAGCATTATTCAATCACTCCGCATTCACCCTTGGGTGGTGATAGATTACCTTGGTAGCCCTCAGCTGCCCTGGGGCTATTTTGCCCCAATGGCCTCCTGCTGACCACCAAACACACCCCACCAGTCATACACATCCATTCAGGACAACGCGGGTGAAGCGGCTTGCCCATGGCCACAACGGCAGAATGGACCTGGTGGGGATCAAACTGCGAGAAGTGAAAGGCCAAGAATGAATTCTCACAATTTTTAAACAGTAGTTACTAACTTTAAAAAACTTTCAAATGATTAGAGTACACAACTGTGAAGTTTTAATTTATTTTTGTCTTTAATATTCAGCTTTTTACTGTTGTTTTGTTGAAAATGTTTGTACATGCGTAAATTTAAGGTAGCTACGTAGAAAGAGCTTGAATGATTTTTACATTTTTTTTATATTAGCTTTGGATTGTGCAACCAGTTATTGGGTCCTCAAGGTCCCTGCCTTCAACCACCACACAATTTACAATGCACTGACCCCTACCGTCTCTCCTACTGGTGTGGGACCCACAGGAGGTTGGCTCAAAGTCGCTCCCTTGGGCTGAGCCTTACCAGACCCCTGAGAAGACCCAGAACACGCTGAAAGTGCCTCCTGTTCCCAGCTAAAGACTTCTCCCCGCAAGAAGTAACACATGTAAGGTTACACTCCCTACAGATAAGGAGCATTGTTGACAGTCTTCTTTCAACTGTTTTTAATGTTAGCTATTAATTCAGTGATTGAGTGATAATAAAGATAAATAGTTTTTGACAATGATTGAATAAAATAGATGTATATGTTACATCATTTAGCATTTTCATTCATCATGGGGACCATCATCTGTAGCAGAAACTCATAATGCTGTGTGCTTTCAATACTAAAATAATGAAATATTATTCTGATCATTTTAATTACAGAACCGTGCATGTTTCAAAAATCAATTTGGAAATGAGACTCAACCATGTCCATGGCCTAAAAAAATGAACCCCATCTTTAAATATTGATGCTCATTACACCATGTGCAGAGTTTCTTCTGACACAATAATTGCATTATTATTCTGAGTGCTTTATCGCTTTCATTAAGATATCTTACATTGTGCCATACAGAAGTTGGATTATTCGTATTGGAATAGATCTGCTGTTTATACGAGTATTTAATCAAAATGCAAACCATAACCTTAAAACTTTCCAAAAGTTCTCTGGTTCATTCATACATCCTCTAAAGTGTTGGGTTTAGGCTTTCTGTCATTTAACCCAGTTTTCCCTCCTAGTTCTCACCTGTTTCTTTTTTGCCCTTGACATCTCTATATGTTCCTTCACCAGTTACCAACTGTACTGATGATGAAAGAATGGATGGAGTTGCAAAATAGCTTCCTCTGCCTATCACAGTTGATAAAGTGTACACACGGGATATAAGGAAACATTTTTAAAACACTCAAACTTGACTTAATAAAAAACCACTTGACTACTACACTAAACACAGGAAGAATAGGCAACGATTCATACAAATCTGAGGAAACACAGGAAATATTTACTGTGTACACATGAGATAACAAGATAATTAGGAACAGGTGTGAGAGCAGATCAGGAGAGACACAGGTGATGAGAATCATTAACATCGAAACTCAACAGAGACTCAGACACTGTTCTTTTGCATGAATCATTAAATACTTTTTCTCTGCTTTCTGTATCCAAGACCTCTACAACAAAAAAGCATTAAACATATTTATTTCTGTGGTTTATTACTAGTTTGTTACTAAATTATAACTTCGTTCACTTTACAGGAACATGCCAGCAAAATATGTGTATTTTAAATGCAGCTAATATAATGCATTTTAAATGTAGCTTGATATTAATTTACCATAATTGTACCAGTGTCAAACTAATATCCATATTTACCAATTGTGGCAAACAGATTACAAGCAAAGCAAAGGACATTATTATTTCCATGCAAAAAAATTTGTAAAGAAGGTCAAAATACAGAATTTCATTTTATTAAGTTTTCTCATTAACATATATGAAATCTAAGTCATATATGAAATGCAATTCTTGAGAAATATCTTGAGAAAGTTAACTTTTAGTGGTTAATGTAGTGCCTTAATGTTTTCTGCCATCCATTCCACCTCCTCCGACAAATCGCTTCACTCAAGGTAAGGTTTCACATTTGTGTACATATTACGTATTTTGCTTGTGTTTTATTCTGTTGTATTATCATTTATTACATTAACAAAGTGTAGATTCAAGGATTGAAGAAACCTTACTTGATTTTTCTCTGGTTTTCCATTTTTTTATCAACCTAAACTGTTGTTTTTGAGAGCCGTCGCACGGAAGGGGGTTATGCAAAATTTGCTTCGACAGCTTCAGCTGTTTTCCCAGGCTTTATGAAATACGGTTTATTTCAGTAATTCACAGTTGGTGCAGAATGTGGCTGCAAGGCTGCTAACTAGGGCTTAGATATATGACCACATCTCTCCAAGACTAGCTATTTTACAATGTTTACTTTACAATGTTTACAACAGTTATTTTCATAATAATGTTTAACATTGGTTTAAGGCCTTGAGTGGGAAGGCACTGAACTATTTGTTTGAGCTTGTCATCCCCTGACGACGCCAAAGACACGCCATTCATGTGATGAGGCTATGGTGATAGTTCCTAGGGTGTTAGAGTCTAAATGGAACAGGAGTGCAAAATATGTTTTGCACTAGTATATACATAGGACACGATCTTGAAATTAATAATTAATTATTAGCTGCTTTGTAGTGGTTTTCTTGCATAAGTTCTATGAAGGCTGGTCTTCTAGTACAGTCTAAAAGTATGTTTCAGGTGAACTAAAGGAAAAAAGGCTATTCAAGTGCCTTGCAGAAGCGAAAGTAGAACATGCATAATTTGAAAGCTGGACATAAAATATATATTATTTAAAATCACAGTTTATAAATCAGCAAAAATGATTAAAATGAAATAAGAGTTGAGAAGTTGAACTTGCACGTCATGATTAAATCCCGGAAATCCTGGTAATGAAACCCTTATGATCACATAATAATACAATTCCTATGATTATTCTTGCACCAACTCACGAGCATGAAATTATTCATTGCATGATGATTAAAATAGAGGAAATCACAAGAACAGAAATGTTCGGACAGCAGCGCAGGTAAAGAACATGGATGGATAGAAGAATGAATAGTTTTCAGCTATCAGGTCATGGATAGAAGAAGGAAAAGCTATCAGGTCACTCTCCCCTCTCCTGAGGTTACAGGTCACTTTGATACCACAGCTGGCTGCAACACATTCCATCTAGAAAAACTGGGTCTTAGACATCTTGCCTCCTTAACATATGGACAGCACTTTGGCTTTATGCTCATCGTTGTCGCCTCTAGCACAAACTCTCTATGAATCGTCCTTGCAGGTTCCCCTTGAATATGCATGGCTTTTCTCCATGCATTCCAGACCTAGTTTCTTCCCACACATTTCAAAAACATCGTCAGATTAATCAGGGATTCTATCCTGCCAATAATTTGATCTACATTTCAATTGCCAAAGCTGTCAGAAGAAACACTTTTTTTTTACTTCTACGTGGCTTTTCTTTAAACATTGCATTGCTTTCAGGACAATAAAATACATTTTAATGTAACAAAGAACATGTTATATATATATCAGGGGTTTTACCCCTGTCTTAAACAATTCAATGAGATTTAAATGGAAATATCACTGAACATTGTCACACTCTTGACATAGATAGTTTAAGAGCAGTGCATAATAAGTACTCCTTTGAGCTATGTCATGTCATCTGGGGCAGATCCATGTATGGAGATAAAATGCAGAGATGTTTGGGCCCGTGGATATAAGACATTTGGTTCTCCATTGTTTTAGCCCAGTTCCTGCCAATTTCACAGCAAAGGGAAACAATACAAAGGATTAGAGAATGTGGGTCGTCTCTGTTAGTGAGACTGCAGTGCGGAGCCCTCAGAGAGTGGGGGAGAGAGAGAAAGCACGATAGACAGTGAAATCAGTGGTTAGATATACAAATCAAAGCTCCCACCAAATAGGATTCAAAGGTTGTGTTATACAACGCATCCTTTCAGTAGGCTGCCACAAAAGGACATCAAAGGTATTATGCATTTTTTTTTTGGCAAGATGCATTTTTTGAAGAATTGTTTTGGAGTAAATCTACCGTGAACCGTTGCATGTTGTTCAAGTTCAAGTGTGGGTATTCGTGTTTGTAGTCAGCAGTATTTCAATGAGCCGTTTCCTGTCATTTCTTGCCAGGGCTGGACTGAAGTAAAAACCCATTGAAATCTCACATGCATGAGCTTTTCTCTCTCGATTCTATTGAAATAAATAAATAAAAAAAAACACAGAGACAGCACACATATACTTAAATCATTTATTCCATGTGTGTCCCATTCACATGTTTATTATATTCTTTTCTTATATAGCTAAATATTTTTAAAGAATAATAGTTGTTTTTTCAGAAACAACAAAAATACATTTTTATTTAGTTGCATTTCTTGGATTAGTCTGCACTTCATAGATGCGTAGACATAGACCATTCTCTTTGTAATTGCTTAGTTTGGTAGCAGGCCATTTTTGGATTTATGTCATACATATCCTAGCTTCTCTGCCATGAGCAAAACAAAAACCAACATGGATCAAATCACTGAGTGATCCATCAAAGAAGTACAGAAATATGACAAGTTCATATGTTCTTTTAACAGCATACACTGATTGCCAGATGGAAAGACAATATTGAATACAGGAAATCACAACAGAAGTCCACGTTATGAAGCACGCTCACTAGTGTTTATGTAGTGATATTGCAGGCAGGTTACACACAGGTGTTATGGACTTAGGCTGGACACAGAAGTTTATATTGGGCTTCAGACTGTTACATAAATCAGTGATGGATCAACGCCACCCGCCGTTGGAACATTTCAAATAAAAACGAGCAGGATTTGGGTGCTGACATGATAGCAAGCTGGAGTCACATGCTCAGAAATGATTATGGTCAGAATCTCAGTCCTGAAAGTCTGCTTACTCTACTCCGCAATCTTGATTAAAAAAATATAATAATAATAAATATACCTGTTATATTTATTTCAACACATGCAAATCAAACACAAATAATAATTACCAAATAATAAAGATCAACTGAACTGTGTTGAAAATGATTACTTTTTGTGCCATTAATTTCTGTGGTAAAGAACAAAAGAAAAGATGTGTGTACTGCAACTATGCTCTAGGGGGCAATAAAGTTACCTTTGGCCTCATTCAGCATACTGTTGTGAACTGAAACTCCGAAAAATATCATGTGATATAAAGCTGGTGGAACTATAAAAAAACTGAATGATTCAGCACATTTTTAAACCTTGTTTGATTAAACAGCTTTCCAGAAAAGCACGAGTTTAAACATGTACGTGATGTAAAAACAGTGTTTTTCCGTCCCGTCCAAATCCTTGATCACCATCTCCACCTTTACATGGACACACACATAGTATCAGTTTCTAAAGAAGGTACCGAGGACAAACTGAGCCAACAAACTTTGTCCACTTGATCATCATGAAATGCTAGCATTCGCAAAACAGAATGGAATTATGGGGAATAGACACACAAAAAAAAATAACCGGTAACTAATGCTTATTGTCCATTACAGAAAATTTTATTTGAATTCACACTAACAAAAGTCCTGAACATCGTAGAAATTCTGACCTCTAGTGGTGAAATATTGCACACTGTAGCAGTGAGTAAAAGCAATGGACTAGATTCCACAGGATTTAGATTTTTCAAGATATTTTCTATTTTTGGAATTTAGCTTCATATTGAAACCTCAGTTGCAGCAATAGCATTATTTCTGACTTCCGAACTTCCTGTAAAATATTTATCATAAATAAATGATGGTCACATATAAATAGTTCTTGATGAAAAAAATCCAAAAGATAAACAGACAAAAGCTTTATCTGAGAGCAGACAGATTGTGTGAGAGTTGATGTGCCACATGTTTCAAACTCTCAGCACAGATTCCATAACAGAAGGCGAACATTTGCAAATCATACAGTGATGACACAGGAAACATGAATAAATAAAACTTGACTAAGTACATCTTAAAGCCTGGCAAGACCAGATGTCATTGTCTTTTCAGTCTGGACTCATTTTTAGAAGTATTCATATTATTTAGTGATATTTGCTTGAGTGGATATTGGATTTTCACAGTATCAAGTTCTGTGTTTTATAATTTAGCACTATTTTCTTCATTTCACATAATGAACTAATTCAACAAGCTAATTTTCCAAGAAGCTCTTCCCTATGCTCTTCTATAAAAAGGGGCTTGTCACTTTTGGTTTGTGATGTATTTCCTGTTCCAAAAAAGTATTATAAATGTTTTTTTTACACTTTGCTTGAAATAATGTGGTAATTTTTAGATAAAATGCAATATATAGTTGATTTTAAAGGGGCCTTCAAAGTTTTAAATGGTATTCCTGAAAACTCTGTAAGAAAGTCTGTAACTTTGAAAAGCAATACCTTTTTTTATCTCCATTCACAATCAAGTAATTTTAGAGTATATTTAAGTAGCAAGATGACAATTTTTTTCTCAGCATTAAAAAAATGTAACCAAAAATGTTTTTTTTATCACATATTGTTTCATTAAAGTTAAAAAAAATGCAGATCCACTTTCTAAATCATAGCTCATAATAACTTTCAATCTGAAAATAGACCTATTTTTGAGAGTTATTGGAAAAAGATACATATTTTTTAGTCTAGACTGTTGTTCACTGGTGAAATCTTGCTGTTGAAGATTGTGTAAAATGGATTACAACCCATTTACACATGTGTTGTATACTGTAAAACACATGTGTTGTATACTGTATGCTACTATATTTGTATCACCCTCGATTTATCCCCATACATATTTTAAACAAGCCTTCGAAGTGCCACCCTGTAGACAGCTATTGTGGCTTTTGTCTGGGAGCGCAGACACTTGAATGACTGTTTATTTCTGCCAACAAAACATCATAATAATTGTTTCTTTTCCCGATGGTATTTACATTATTCAATTTCATAGTGAAAAGCAAGGACAGACACATTTAGAGAGGACTCAGCTGTGTTCTGTTTTTTGAGGTCAAGCCGTCTCTGGTGGCCTAGCCTAAGGTGGCTTTACTGCCACTTCTCGTCAATGCAAAGTTCATTTCCTTTTTGGAGCATCAGAAATCTGTTTCACTGAGGACACGATATGTCTGCTGTCAATAATCTGACAGCATTCATTCTGAAGGAAAAAGTGACTGTCAACAGAGAGCTGTTTCAGAGTAACTACTTTCCAGGGTGACATCTGTAATACGTGCTGACACTCTCAACATGCTGATGCTATTTTCTATGCAGAGTAAGTGGACCGCATTTAATTTTGGATTACACATAGCTGTCACAGAACTGTAATGGATTCAGGAAGGCACTAGAAATCCTCCTTTGAGATTTTGGTCCATGTTCGTTTGTGAGCTTGCTCTAAACTCTGTCGTTTCAACTATTTTTGCATGCTAGTGCTGTGGGGTACATTCATGGATAGAAACCTCACTGGGGTAAACTAAAATCACTGTCAAGTTTGTCAAAAGTGTCAACATTTGTTTTTCTTGTGACCATACACAGAGCCAAGACACTTCACAAAACCTAAAATAACAACAATAATAATAATAATGATCTGAAAACCCTGTTTTTTCATAAATACAACAGAAGCAAAGATGGTATAAGGAACAGTTATTGTTAATGTAAATTGTTGTTTACAATAACACATACAAGGTCAGGCATCCCTTAAAGGGAACAGTACTTGGCCTTGTGTAGAGACACTCTCAAAGCCAACAGTGGGATGGAGCCAGGAATCTTATGTCTTTGGAATGCAGTACAGGAATAGTGGTCAGTAGTAAATGAGTAGGAGCCAATGGGGTGAAGTTTGTAACCCAGAAGGGACACAGAAATCCATGGGAGAGAATCCAAGAAGGCAGGGAGCAATCAAGGAGAGTCAGGGGACATGAACCATCTATTCACTAACTATACTTGCAATGCAATTAGTCTTAATCTTTATTTATCTATCTTTATCTGGTTTTAGACTGTTCAGAAAACAGCGTTTTTTTTTTAAATATCTCACTCTAAAAATCTAAATTCAACCTAAACAGGATGCTCTCTGATCCATTTTATACCAATACTGACACCCTAAACAATGTACATTTGCTTCATATTGTGTGATCAAAAATACAGTATTAATGCAAATGTCCTCTCCAGTCTCGTGGCTCAATTTGCATCACACTATGCGATAATGCACATCTAAGTTTCTCACAGTTTAACTTTCTGTCGGAGCTGAATCCAGTATCACATTTCCACATTTGCATTACCAGATGTGATCCCATTCAAGTCAATGTTATTTTTTTTCACGGTGTGACCGTAGCATCAACCCACCCTTTCCCTGATCAATGATTTAGTTGGTACCACCTGTCCCCTTGTCTCTTTTTTATCCTTGTATTCAGACTAGTGTCTGTGCATTTCTCTTTGTGCAAGAGTAGCTGATGTTAGTCTCATTTCTGTAAGTCCTTCTGACTTAATTATTGAAATATTTCCCATTGTGGGATTTTTTTTGTGTTTATATCCCTTATGCCATAAAGAAACAATTTTTAGACTGGTTAAATTGCAGGTTCTTTCACCCACACCAAACACAGACACTTGGTATATTTAATGTTTGTCAGCCTCCTGGAAATGCTCAGTTAATCGTTATCTTTACCTGCTTCATCTTTCATGTCTAAGAAGTACTGTCAACTCTGTAATGCTTCTGCATTTTGATCTCGCTATCTGGACCCCTTTTGTCCAGTCACTTTTATTTTTTGAATTACGCCTGCCATGTTCAGGAACCATGTTCACTGCTTTGTGAGGCTATGCATCAAGTTGCTGAAAGAAGCGTGGCATTTACGGCATTCAAATTTACGTTTACAGACTAGTGACATTCAAATGATACAGGATTCATTTTATGGCGCATACTCTGTCACTGTCTTTGTAAAAGATTTACAATACCTTTTTCCGCAGACAGTATTTAATAAGGATATGCATCATGGAAAGAAGGATCAAGTGTTTAAAATAAATTCTGACCCCAACATTTTCATTTTCACTTATCAGCAGAAGATAAACATATTGTCAAATATAGCAGTCAGTAAACTTCAAAATATGATTTGAGTACATATATTGTATGCTGAACAGCTGGCATAGCTTAAGAATATCTAAATCCTCTGGGTACTCCGGTTTCCCACAATCCCAATAACATGTGCCAGGTTTACTATAAATCCCTGTCATGTGGCAATGTGTGTGCTGCCCTGTGATGGACTGGCGACCAGTCCAGGCTATACCCCTGGCTCTCACTTGAAGTGTACAGACCCCCGTGACCCAAAAGGGAACAAGAGAGAAAGAAAACAAATGAATAATTGTACCTATTTATTCATATTATTCATTATTCACAAAAAACTAGATCCAAAATCTAATTCTTCAAAATTTATATGGTTATATGGTTTAGAAATATAAAGTTTGCAAATATGTTCAGATTCTACAACAAATTTTGACTTACATTCGAAGAAACCACATTAATATTTTATGGGTTACGTGACTGGACTGATTATAGTTTCCAGAGTTGAAAGTCACATATTGATAATGACAGACCCAAACAGCAGCCAGAAAAATGACCTTTGAAACGCTTCAAATGATGTCTGACACACTTGGGTAAGGTTTGACCCTCATCCCACGTGCCAGTGCCAGGTGAATACTAAATTTGGACCAGGTTTGACTAACAATGCAACAATTGAACATCAGTACTAAGAACTTGAAGTGAACCTATACAGAGTCTTTTCAAAATTATGGTTTTGACAATACTGTGAAATGGCCTTTTTAAAGAAAACGGTGTGACTGGTAAATAAAAACTCTGGAATTCCTCAAACTAAACTTTGTCTGCTTTGATTTTGGGAAACATGTACATGGATAAAATTGTGGGTGAGGGCCACATGTGTGGTTTGTTTAACTTGGACTAGACCAATATAACGACAAGTGCTGTTTGTGAACAGAGTCGCCCCAAACAAAATGTTGTAAAAGGTAAAGCAAACTCTAGTTCTAGGCTCTAGGTTAATATCTCAATTTAGTGTCTGCTCCACGTTTTCCGAATACCTGTACCTGTGTTTAAGAGAATTGGGGTGTTTTCACAAGGCTAGTTTGTTTAATTTGGTCCAAACAAGAGAAACAGCTGATAGTCTGCAGATTTAGTAATCTTTCACACCACACGGATCGCTCAGATACACATACATCATCATACTTTTTGAATGATTCAAATGAATGTACACACCAAAATATACGACAGAAGACAGAACAGCAAAAGACTGGGATAATGCGCTCAAAATAGGCAGACGTCGCTGCTTGATTTTGACCCTCGGGCAGGTCTCAAACTGCTTTTTTTCTTCTCAGTTGTTGCTTTCTCACCTGACCCAAAAAACTGTCAAGCAAACTCTAATTTAATTAAATTGAACTAAAAAAAAATCGGTACTACACTGTACTACAACTAACCTTACCAGAAAATTTCTCTGTTTTAAAAAAATGGCTCATTGCTCATTACATGTGGGGGAGATATTCTGTTACATGGAATGCATCAGCAACATTTAGGGATATGAACCTGCTTCTAGTCCTCCATACTTCTACAGGTCATAGGGAATTCGTGGAAGAAAGTGGCCTGACAGTCAAGAAATTCTCTCCTGGGATCATGATGTTAATGATGGCTTATAATAAACAGCCCCCCCCCCCCCCAGACTCTTTATCTGAGAAAATCCTGGTTCTTTTAGTGAAAAATACCGGTACATCTAGCCACTCACCTGTATAGAACATAGTGGAGAAATACATTCTCACCTGCATTATATATTCTGCACATGTTTTGGGAGAAAAGCCAGTCTTGAAGAGTCCCAAACAGACAACAGACACCATAAAGGAAAAACACGAGCCCAGGAATCTTGAAGTATAAGACAAGTATCATATAAAATCATTTAAAAATAGTGCATTGCAAATACTAGTAAAACTGTAATATATAAGAAATACTTTATAACGCATTAACTTGTAATTCCCATCCCAGCTTTTCATGCTTGTTCTCTATTAGGTTAACAAGAGTTTGCTGGAGCCTATCCAAGCACTCCCTAGGCAAAATTAAGGGGTACATAGCGAGTAGGACAGCCAAGGACATTTTTAAAAATGATGCAAGCACACAAGGAATATGCAAACTGCCACTAAGAATTCAAAACAGGGACCTTGTTGATGATGCCTTATTGCAAATGCTCCCGTAGTTTCAGAGCTAAATTTTAGTAACGAGTTGCTAGTAAACTTACAATGCCAGTCAATTCTGGCTTTATAGTATCCAAATATGACATAAAAAACAGTATTTGGTGACACATTTGACCATGAAATTAATGCGTTGTTCTAAAAAAAAAGGTTTCTGACTCCACTTTTCATTTATGCTCATTAAACATTGATCTGCCACCGTGGAATTTAAGCGTGGCTGAATATTTAGATATTTATTTGGTTTTTTCCCCCATCATTTTTTGCCCATCACATTTTATATCCCCTTATGCACTATGACAACAGGGAGTAAACAGAATAACGCACGTTTATAAAATGTATTAACCTCATGTATGCAGAGCATAGCACTGGAAGACACCTAAAGATGATTTTGACACTTGGCACCACCACAGTGGTGTTTAGATATGCTGTGAGCTATGCCTTCTTTTATATAGAGCAAGTTATTTGTTATTCTGTCTCTAGGAAAATATTTTAGTGCCACGCTTT
Source organism: Danionella cerebrum (assembly GCA_007224835.1). Taxonomy (NCBI): domain Eukaryota; kingdom Metazoa; phylum Chordata; class Actinopteri; order Cypriniformes; family Danionidae; genus Danionella; species Danionella cerebrum. The sequence goes on along the minus strand of SRMA01025860.1, from coordinate 50,833 downwards.
TTGCTGTTCACCCTAAGCTCAAGTTATGGAAATGTATTTCTAATTTCCGGCTAAAGTGATGTTAATATTTGCCCATGTCTGCAGGTTAATAACTGCATCAGCCAGTTTTGCAGCCTCCTCACTGATACACTTGGCACACTCATTACCCCCTGTTTCACGCTTGAATGCTTGGTTTTTAAACGAAAGACAATGTTCATTCCTTTGGACAGTGCAGTGGCATTCCAAGTTTTGTCCTTCAGGGCTGTGTGCAATACAGAATATTGAAACAACTTTTGGTCACTGTGAGGCATATTTATTTGAACCACTTTCTTTTTTGACCTCAAAATTACAGATGACTAATAACTTTTCAGTGGAGGCACAGCCTTGCAAAAATTTGAGGTCCTGGCAGATTCTGACTTGAATTGCAAGGTTTCTGCCAGTTTTGAGCTTATGAGAATTATGGACATATTCCAATTATCAAGGGCAGTAAACTTGTTTTTTTCTTCTTCTTAAAAATAGCTTGAACATCACATCTTAAAACCCCAGTTTGCTTTGGAAATATAGAGACCTTGTTGATAGCAGTTTGACTGTTAAGCATATAAAGCCTATTATGCTGAATTCAGACTGCAAGAGTCAAGCTTTGCGTTTGGGTCGCCAAAAACTGCCCCAAATCATGGGTAAATTGGTACAGACAAGGCAGACTTGTTGAAGATGTTTAGCATGTTAGATATCTGGGCCTGTTGGTGATTCAAACTCATGCAGTGTGAAATGAGTTTTGACTGAAAAATAACATCTGTGATTACCTGCAGCCAATGAGAGAGCATCCTCCAGAGCATTGGGCATTTAGAAATGTATAGATAGCAATTCACTAGTTTCACACAACCATCTTTTAATGGACGAAAGAGAGGCTCCAGTGGCAAGAAACCCAGAAGTAGTATGAAGAAAATCTGGCTTCGACATTGTAGGAAGGTGTTGTAGTCGGAGTCATTATCTGACCAATAAAGTTATATATTTAACATTAATTTCTATACTGGTGATGTAGCCACCAATTTAGCAGCCTGTGAGATACAAATGTTTATTTTTAGCCCAATTTTCAACACAAATGATTAAATCTATGCAAGATGATTAAGTCTTAGCTTAATAAGTTACAGGTTTATTATCAATGCCATGAATGTTTACCTTTACTTTCCGGGTTTCTTCCCTCCGGCATGTCTCAAAATGGCGGGAACATTGAATAACCAAATATCAAAAGTCTTCAGTTCAAAAAATGGTCTATTTGGAACCAAGTATCGAAAAGATCTCGCATGGTCCTATTCCTTTGGTATTACACAGACTGATTTGTTTTCAAGTTTACATGTGTTTGGAGTGCAGATATGGGACAAAGTTCATCGGGGATTATTTTTAGTACCCCAGGACCCCTTCCCCCAGACAGTTATGCAGTATGAAGAAATGCTGAAATCTGTGCAGTTTCTACATGGCATTACACAGCTGATTCTGTTTCAGTTCATTGCTGCGTTTCAACCTATGTATCATATTGATGAACATTAGCGTATGTTTGTTATGATTGGTTGATCAAACACCTGACTATAACCCTACAAACTCCCAGAATTTTTTCAAGTGTACCTAAGAATTGATGCTGGTTTGAAGGCAGAAGGTAGTAACACCAAATATTGATTTAAATTAGACTTTTAGTTCATTTGGTCACTTGAAAAAATAAACATTTCATATTTCTAAAAACATTCTTTGTTTATAGTATTTTTTCACAGCAGCCCCATGAACAGTACTCATATATATCTAGCTTTAGCAATGGCAAACAATCCATTTGACCTCTCAAAAGGACAAGTGATAGCAGGTAAGATGCTTGGAAGCATTGCAAATTGTGATAAATTCTTTGTCCTCTTCATGATCTGCAGTCTTCACTGAAAACACCCTTGATCAAGTCTAGTAGCAAAACACCAGGGGGAATGTTCTACTCTCCCTCTTTTTTCCTGAGGTTGGTGGTCCCTGGATACAAGACACCATATCCAGCTAGAGCACGGGAACCTGCAAATACACTAATCAGCTAGCAGCACCTGGTGCTCATCACTGTTACCCCTCAACGCAGAGTGTGCCAGGGATTCATCAGCCCAATTTGTCACCCAGCGACACCTGAACACAACCAAGCAATCACAGATAAATTCTCTTACTGCATATCAGCAGAATACTAATCACAGATAACTCTTTCAGTCCAAGTCCCTCTCTGCATTAACTTCTTGTCTGGTCTGCTGTTGACCAATGCTTTCCAGAGGTTTAACTTCAGTTTCAGCTCTTGGTTTCTGTCACATTGTCTTCTCATTTCTGCTCTCTACATATTGCACTGGTTCCTGTGTCTGATTTTACCTGATTCTAGTGGTTTCTCGGATGGGAATTCTGACTTTGAGCTTATGGATTGTCATTAAGTTAATAAATAACAGGGTTCCTTACACTTTCATCATACGTCTGTGTTGTGACAGAGTGGTTGCCTGTAATTAGCTCTCGCCGTGAAGTCTCTCTTGAACTGAGTCTGCTTGTTTTCTTCATGGGATTCGATTTTCTTTCCCATTTTGGTGCATAGTTTACAAAGATTGTAATCCAGGTTGATCTTCAAATCTTGCCATGGTATATAGGTTTCAAGGTCACAAGGAGCATTTAAATAGAAATGAAATCATTGAAGCATTGAAGATTTATTTAACAGTAAACAATGATGAATTGTAGGATGGGTGGCTGTGTCAGGAAAAGTAGTGATGCTCTGTCCGAGAAGCGGTGGAGGTAGCTGAAGTACATGTGAATAATTCCAGTGATATACCAGGTACAGTTAGTTGTTGTCTGCTACATTCTGTTTGTAAGGAAGATAGGGAAAAGTTTGGTAGCTTTGAGAGCAGCAAAAATTCACTAGTCATGTGTGTCACATATATGTCTGGAAGTTACACCAAAGAGTGTTTCCTCATTGTTAATTAAGCATTTAGTCTAGTAGGTCACTCACTGCAGTCTTGGTTAGCTCCAAATCCCAACTAATTCAATTTTACAGCCACCAGGTCAAATGTTTTGACATTTGTATCTTGCCTTTGATTTTTCTGGAGGCACTTTGACTCAATTTGCTTTGTACCGTGGATAAGGCTATTTAGATGAAACCACTTGAAATGTTTCTATGGAAGAATCTATAGAATAAGAGCTTGTTGAGCTGCTTTCAGTATATATGTGCATATTTTATTTTTCCAACAAGAAATTTCATTTCAACTGAGATAAAACCAACTTATAAAAGGTAACATGACATCTGGAAACATTTCAAAAACTTCAAATACTTCTTGAGTTCCGCCGTAACATTAGTTGAGCTTTGATGATTGTTGTTTTCTGAATGTTCTGAATGTACTTGGCATTTAGATGTAACCTTTAATCATGTGTGTAATTTGGAAACCGAGCGTAATCTTTCTGAAGCATGTCACCACATTGCTCTAATGGACGACTCTGCTGAAAAGCAAATACTGCTTCGCTCCTAGCGGATATCACTAGTCTCTGTTGAAATATTAATGAAGCACATGTGTAGCAGACTGACCATAAATAACAGTGCTCACTGGGGACTGTATATGACACTGGTGATGAACAGAGCAACAAATCAACAGTTCGGCATCCCTGCAACCCTTTTCCACTTGTAATTATTTGTCAAGTGTTTGATTTTGAGGTTTCCAGCTAATTTTTGGAGAAGCAAAAAAGTAAGCATTGTTTAGAAAACTGTTTTTGTTGAGTCCTGGTCCTTACACACTTTAAATTTTAGAATTGTGCTCTAAATTAACTTGGGTTTGAAATATGTTTGTATGAAAGAGCATCACAAATCAAATGATGGTGCCAGGTGGAGGTTTTCCTTTTTAAAAAGGAAGAGGCCAAGATGTAGTTTTCAGTCAATATTGTCATGTATCAAAAGATAAGTTTGGGGCTGAGCCAAAAAGAGTTGTTGGGTTGATGACAGGTGAACTGATGAACAACTGGTTTGCAAATTATATATTATTTTAAACCAATTAAGAAGCATGTTGGAAGTATTCGACACACTGGATCATAGAGAGACACATACAATCTACCCAAAGATCTCTATTTTGTAGGGTTTTAAAAATAACTCACATTACGATACCCACATTATGTCTATGATGCAACATGCATTACAATATTTAGCAACACTATTTTTAACAAACTTTTGTAACTGTATATCAAACCATCATTGTATAAATGCTATTTAAAAAGTTTTGAGACTTTTAAAAAAGTTTTGAGGAGGGGGTAGACCCTGGACAGGCGCCAGTCCATCGCAGTAGCTTGGTTTGTATGATGTGTTAATGTGTGCATGTATTCATCTTTTTAAATTTTAAGTGATGGAGAGAGCTCCTTTTATCTTCTTTCTTATTTAAAATGTGAGTAAAGGATAATTGTCTCCTAGTAAACATTACATAAAACAAGAAGACACTGTGAAGAAGTTTCAGAAGTGACTAGAATCACAATCACACCTTTAAACATTTTGTTTTAAGATATATTGTGCTACTATTTTAGTTATGTTGTGCCACTATTGTTAGTTATGGCTTTTCTTTTGTTAAATCTAATTAAAAGTAATCTTGTTCTCTTGTTTAAAGACAGATTGAATCACACTCTAATCATAATTGTGTACAATAAGATATACATTTTCACATTATTTCAAGTCTTATTGCTTGTAAACACAATTATATTCAACAGTGTTTATTCCAAATCTGTTTGTACTCATTGTGTCATTTATTTCCATTGCAAAACAGTAGGGGTAAAAGCATATAAAAATAAGGGCTCCTTGTGTTTATCAATGACATTTAGTTCATGTCCCTGGAGTTGCTGATTTTACAGAAGACACAACTTGCTGGCACTCAAACACAAAATGTTCTAGACGAAAAGATGCATCAAGGCAATACTAATGTGGAGCTGATTATTTCATTGATGTCTTTGCAGAAAGAGCTGTGCGATCAATTTTATTGCAGATATTAACACAAATGCAGACTGCATGTTGATATTGCTCTTAGAATGTTTGAAACAAGTGCATGTATGCTGTCTCTCTTTTGTTCAATTTTAAGTGTGTTAGAAGCATAAAATTGTCTCACTTTGTTTTTTTTTTCATTGTCAGAATGGATTAATGTACACAACTGGCCCAAGTCACAGCCGAACTAATAACTTAAGAAAATTCATAGTATGTCTTCTGTAACCATTAAAAGTCCAGGGCCTTTTTTTATCACTTTACAATTTGTTCTAATAAGCTACCTTTAAAACGGTTTTGTGGTAATGCCTTTTTTTGTTTTTATTATGTAGTAATTTGTCATATTTTTTACAGCAAAAAGTTACAAAAAAATGTGTTGTGTTTTATAACAAAAATCAAAAGTGTTGATAAATTAAAAAGTTAATTAATTAATCCCTTAAAAAAGCAAAGATATGGTCAAAACAATGTGAAAATTGGATCAAAAAACCAGACAAACCTCTCCTCTCTTGGAAAAAGACTCTTCCAAGCCCTTTTTTGTTCCAGAAAAATGCAAGCCATATCACAGTACATCCAAGGGTTATCCCTTCTTTTCACCTCTAAATGGCACTGATATTTATGGACCAATTTGAGGTCTGTACAACAAAACTAAACGCCACATTTTCTCATAGTTTAATTTGAATTACCTTGCAATTTATTTATCATACCTCCTATAATGTTTGTTTAAAACACAAAATATCTAAACTTATTGCCCTTTTGAAACCTACACATTATATTTGAATCTAAATAATAGCTGGATAGCGTCATTCCTACTTCATTCAGAACAGACGCTGTGAAGCGCACTGGTGTGTGCAGAGACTTCTAAGGGTTATATTTTCTTTGCTGCACTTAACCACATTCCTACCAGACTCAGGTCATGTTCAGCCCACATTAACTCAAAAAAATAAATAAATAAAATTACCACAGTGGGTGACTTAATTTTTCGGAATCAGACCAGATGCACAAACCTGCCAAAATGGGACCAAATTCTGGTTCCACTTCTAAAAATCATTATGAAAAGTTGATGAGTGTAGAAGCCTTTAAAAGCTAATAATTCACAATTATTAACTTGCACAGAAGTCACAGAATTTTTTGAGAAGTCAACAGTTATTTTGTGGATCGGGACTTTGGATCACAAGGATTGATCATTTTATTTTTGAGACACAATGTAAATGAGATTCCCTAGCTCAATGAATTTTAAAAGGACATTGATAAAAGCCCCACAAAAACACACAGAAGCATCTTATCACTGCACGGATTGTATGGATTGTACTGTTTTATTCACTATGTCAATTACAGACTCTAATTATAGCTTTCACCAACTCAATGAAAGCGATTATATGGTGTAATTATTCTAAAGGCAATTAGGAATGGTGTCATAATAAAAGGTCAGTTGACATTTGCAAAGCACTTTTCTTGCATGGCATTCCTTAAAACAGATCACTCTTTGACATGTGAAAGCATGGCTACATTCATTTTTAAAACAAGTGAGTGGACTGCCCTTTCCAGTTCTCGTCTTTTGGTCAAGAGCTGGAGAGTGCTGAAATAAATTCATCATGGCAATTAGAGGGTTTTTTTTTGTTCAGGCTTGTATGAACTTTGCTTTGACAAATGAAGAAAAGGACAACCTGTCGTGATCTTTTTGCCAGTCAAGAGTCCTCACTGGTTCTCTTTGAACTCACATTTCTAGTCACTCAGAAGACTAAATGGTGAAATCTAGAGCTGAGCTTTGAAGAAAAACTTTGCTACTAAATTTTTAAAAGACTGTATCAAAGGCTCAGCCCTTGTTTTTTGATCTATATGGACTGAATCCTGTAAAGAACTTTTTGATTATTTTTGTTTAAACTCGTCCATCTATAAAAGTCCATCTTTAAACTTTAATAAATAAATCAGTCAATCATAGCTTTTTCCTTTTTTTACTTTATACGTAAGCCCTTGATTAGCCCAAAGCTTTTTCTACTAAACATAAGATGACAATACACCGCATCTCTCGAGCACTGGCTACATATATTGATCACCAGCCAAAAGCTTGCTTCACAAGAGTTGGTTTTAAAAAGGGGTATAGGCTGGCAATACTTCTAAAGGAAGATTTTACCAAGCTTAGGACCAGCTACACAACAAGAACACTATTTAAATTATATGACATATAATTCTAATGTATGTTTACATTATAACAATACATTAGTGCAAAAATGATTGTACCTGATCATAGTTTAAAGCCATTTAGGTTTAGCACCCCTGAAATTTTAAACATAGTACAGTGGTACCTCGAGATACGAATCCAAGATACGAAAGATTCTCCAGCCCATCACCTCCTCTGACACATCGCCTCACTCGCAAGGTAATTTTTAACATATTTCGTGATTTACATTTGTTTTATTCTGTTTTATCATCATTTATTACATTAACAATGCATAGATTTAATCAATTTATACTGTTGTTTTTGAGAGCCATTCATCAGACAGCAGAATGCAATATACTCAATTAAGTTTTTGTTTTATTTTGTTTTGAAAAAATAAAAATCCCATCCTTTAGGTGGCAGCAGCACTGAAGATTAGGTAACCAAACCAGTTAAAATGAAGAAGTTGCAGGTCTGTGAAAATCAAGGGGCAACCTCTCGATCTGTAATAGGAAGTGACTGAACAGCAGTTCATCGACCGGCCGCTTAAATTTCCAAACTTTGGAGCTGTAAATCTCATATTTCCACCCCTGGCCCCATTTGCTTTGTTGATTAAAATCTCTAGATTTGACCCCTTGAAGGGGGTGATTTTTAATTTTTTTTTTATTAGTTTCTTTAAGATTTCTTAACTCTTAAAGTTATGTATTATTAGGACGTGGTTTCTTGAGGGGCAGATGATTGACAGTTCTTTCAGCTCGTCACGTGTGACTGATGAACTCGGCTACTCCTTGTTGATTTTCTTTAGTTTGTACTGTCGGTTGTTTCTTTTTTGGGTGTGGTTTTAGATCATTGTGTGCCAACATACCGCCCCTCTAGATCTTTTGACCACTTTTACCCATTACCGGGAAATGACAAATTTTCACAAAGGTGAATGGCTGGCGACGCCCACTCTGACCCTCATTTGACTTTGCCAGAAACCAATGAGTGATGTCACTGATGCTTCATCAATGTTATAAAGTCAAGTAAGTATTCTCTATTCTTGTACAAATACCTTTTTAACTATCATTATTGCCGAAAATATTTAATTTATCTCTACATGAAAATGTACCCTTCCTGTAGTATTGATTTGAAACAATGTATTTTGATACATTTTTTTCTTAATCTTCAATCAAGACCAGCTTCCTTTATTTGTTTTCTAATGGACAGAGAAATTGTGTATTTTCAGAAGCTTTTGTGAGGCCTTAGGCAATCATGTTTTAATTGCATACAAGGTTGAGCACCCCTGAATCTCTGATCCTAGAATTACCCCTGACCGGACTGATGTGACTACATGGTTGACTGGTTGTTAATAAGCAAACACCAACATTTTGGACGAGTTGCAATCAATTCAATGTAGACTGGTTCACTCCTGAGTAAAAGCATTACCATAACTGCTGCCAAGAGCTCATAAGCGCATGCACCACAGTCACTAAATCACTATGAGATAAAAATTATTTTTCCTTTGCTGACATGCAAGGTGACAAAATATTTAATTGACAACTGAATTTCAGTCAAATTTTACTCTGAAATTCATCTTTATGGATTTCCACTGAATTTACATTTTCAGGAGTTCGCCAATCTGAAACTGCCCTAAGTTCATGAGCATGTGTGGCGGGAGCGAACGTAGAGGATGACTTGCTTGGATGTGTTTTAATAGATCCCCCAAAAGTCAAAACGGCTGCCATACGTCGTACCCCCAAAAATAAAATATTGACGACAGTCTGGAATCAGTGTGAAGCCTCTGGAGGAACCACCCAACGGAGGGGTATGTGAAATAAGCATAGTGGAGAAGTAGATGAGACAATGGGATGGTTGAGGGAACTCTGGGTATATAAGAGTAGATGAATTGAATGCTTGGTGGCTTTGGTTACAAGATTGATATAACCGGACTGAGGTGGATTATGTATTAGCATCCATAGTTCTTCAGTTATGGGTGGTCCAATCCAGAGAGAGCATAACTTTAAACTCACAGGGGCTTATCCGGTATTAGCTTGGGTTTGGGTGTAGTGGCCTATGATCGAGAAGAACTCGATACCAGACTTCGATGCATCCTTGAAACATGGAAAAGCGATTCCGGTATCAGGTCTGTAGTTACCCATGGCAGACTTGAGGACGAACCTCAGAGGAGCCCCCTAAGATCAAAAGAAATCGTTACCCAGACTAGTGGGTGATCCAATGCAGCTCTGATAGACCAGGTAGACGAGGGATGAGGTTGGTTCGGACTGAGACAAGGAGGAGAATGATCAGTTTGGTATATATGAACAGAGATTAACGGTATAATTGAAGTGGGTGGCACCTCCAGATAAACTCCTTCCAAAAAACATTTAAGGAAACTGTCTTTAGGCTAGGAATCAGGTCAGATGATGTATCAGAACCAAAAATAATACATTCAGTCTTCGTTTAGGTACAGAAAAATTGGTTGATGTCCATGACATGATAGGAGCTTAGTATTTACACTGCGTAACTTTACAGGCCGGTACAGCTGCATAAAACTGAAGCCAAGATTATATTTATCCCCAATAAAGTTTGTGCAGTGCAAATACAATTGGCCTCAAAATTGAGCCCTGTGACACTCCAAACAACCAACAGGAGGACAGTGGTGGAAAACAACTCACTCAAAGTGACTGAACATTCTGTCAAGTAGTAATCAAGCCCTTTTAAGACATCTCAAATGAGATGGTGTTGAATAAAAAGAATTATACTATATCAACAGATGTGGTAAGATCCAGCTTTGCTAGCACTACATGTTTTTTTGCATACAAAGACTTCAGAATGCACTTTTGCAGAATTGGTACTAAGCCTTGAACTAAAACTAGACTAGAAATCTAGGCACTGAGATGTTCTCTTCTATGCTGAAGATTTTCTAAAAGATTAAACAACAAGAAAGATTACAAACCTGAGTACAATTGGAAAGAGCAGTTGAGTAAATGTACATGAAAGGGTGGAGACAGGCTTGCTGTACCAGATAATGAAATTTATAAATAGCAGTGCTTCCAGGTGCTTTTTATGTGACACTGCAAAAGGTTTGAGTTTGTATACCTGTTTATTATTACAACTTATTTGCTGTGTGTAACTGCATCTGCTACATAAGGCCCTTCTGACACTGTATTGGTGTTATTGGTGGACCCAGAGTGATCTGTAATAATTACACAGGTTTGGTGTGATCATCTGTCACTTGTCAGCTTGAATACAAATGTAGTGTAGCTATACAGCTTACACTAAAGCTGTGGGCTCCCTATGCTTTGGCTGTATAATGTCTGGAAGACTCGACAGGCCTACCTTGTTAACAGCACTCAAAGTTGCAGTGAACCTAGTCTTTTTGAAATGTTCTCATTTCACAAAAACCTGCAAGGCCTCCATTCATGGCGATGCAGCTTGTCTGTACATTCTAGAGAGGTAGGGGCTTGTGGGACTGAGCTATTCACACTGGATGACTGCAGAGTGTGTGTAAGAGAGGGGGAGTTATGAGCTCAACAGACAATGAGCCCTGACACATGCCAAATCAGCCTGAATGCACACACAGCAGAGCCTTAAGGCAAGTGACAACTTACCTGTACTCAGAAATGAGCTCATCCTCTCCCAGCTCTGCACTTGGTGTGGCCACAGAGCTACACAGTTAATTAGCAATAGCTAGATTTTCTTTTAAAGAGTTAAGCCTTGTTTTAAAGAAAACGTCTAGGTTACTTGCGTAACCCCACGTTCCCTGAATAGGGAACGGAGACGTTAGTCGGGATTAGACCGACTGAATGGGAGCGAATCACCGTGAGAGCGACTGACGAACATATTAACGGGCAAATTAATTTGCAGGCGAAGGTGATTGATTAGCAATCAGCCGGGTATAAAGCCGGGCGTGCCTAAGCCTCAGTATGGAATTTTCCGAGGAGCTGGACCCACTTACCTCCCAGCTTACCTCAGATCCATGACTTCCAGGGCATGGCGAAGGGTACCGTCTCCGTTCCCTATTCAGGGAACGTGGGGTTACGCAAGTAACCTAGACGTTCCCCTTTCAGTCGGTCCCGGAGACGTTAGTCGGGATTAGGCCGACTGAATGGGAGCCTCTGTAAAGGGCCATGCCCGAAGTCCATCCAGACAGGTCGGCACTAAACCCAGAGAGGGGTTAGTAAGAGGCCGTTAGTACCTGAATGGGAACTCCTTCTGCCCCTGCCCGGAATACTCATTGGCGGGGAAGTCGTCCAACACTGAGAGCATCTGCTGTACTTGGTTGATGCTGACGACCAGAAGGAGGCACCCCTCGACCCGCAGGGAGGAGTGGCGGAGATCGCGTCGAGGCCCGAAGGGCTACCAGCGGGTCATCGTTCTGCAAGAGAGAGGAGGCAGAGGCGGAAGTCATCGTTACGCGCCAAAGCAAGGGGAGTAACGGAACGGGTTCATACTAGCCACCTGAAGGGGGAGCTGTATAAGAACATAGAAAGGCAGCGCCAGAGAGGGACTCCCAGATCTGTACCCTAGTTCTGCGGGGACCAGGCCGGAGCAAAGCCACCACACGGAACCTGGCAGCGCTGACTGCTCCGCTCAGTCAGATGCAGAAGGGGGGAGGATGGGAGAGCCACCCGAAGGGGGAGCTCTTAGAAAGGTGTACTTCTCCCGATGACGAGGAGAGTACTGCAAGCTTACACCTGCTCCGTCCCCTAAGGGTGACTGCCACCACTCAGGACCGCAGAGGGAACAGAGCCTACATCAAGGTTGTACAACCTGATGAGCGTGTTAGGTGTAGACCAGCCCGCAGCTCTACAAATGTCGGCGAGTGAGGCCCTTCTAGCCAACGCCCACGAGGCAGCGATGCCGCGAGTGGAGTGGGCCCTCAGATGGAGAGGGCAGGGGACCTCACACGCCTCATAAGCTAGGCGGATAGCCTCCACTAGCCAGTGGGCAAGCCTTTGCTTGGAGACAGCGGAACCCTTACGCTGGCCTCCAAAACATATGAAGAGCTGCTGGGAGCGACGAAGCTCCCGGGTTCTGTCCCAGTAGATCCGGAGAGCTCGCACAGGACATAACGAACCCTGGGCTGGTTCTGCCTCCTCCCAGGGCAGAGCTTGCAGGGTCACCACCTGGTCCCGGAAGGGGACGGATGGGACCTTGGGGATGAATCCGGACCTGGGTCTGATGGTAACCAGAGAATCACCAGGGCCGAATTCCAGGCAGGATTCGTCGGCGGACAGTGCCTGGAGGTCTCCCAACCTCTTAATTGAGGCCAAAGCAAGCAGTGCGGTCTTCCGTGAGAGGACACACGGCTCTGCCAAATGCCAGGGCTCAAAAGGTGACTTCCGCAGCCCCGAAGGGCGACGGAGAGGTCCCAAGAGGAATGGAGGGTGGTCTAGGAGGCCGGAGACGCCTAGCCCCCTTGAGAAATCTCACCATAGTGCGTGGCTGCCCACTGATTTCCCTTCAACCCGGAGGTGGAAGGAGAAATAGCGGCGGCGTAGACCTAGAGGGACGATGGGGACAGCCCCCGATCGAACCTCTCCTGGAGAAGGTCAACACGACTCAGATGGGGCATGTCCCGGGGTCTTCCTGGCGGGAAGAGCACCATTCGACGAACCGACCCCACTTGCCAGCGTAGCACACTCAGTGGAGGGGGCTAACGCATGGTATAGGTAGTCACCGCGAGGGGTGGTAGAGGCTCGGGGTCCACCGCGGACAGATATGCCATACAAGTAGGGCCCAGAGGTCTGGCCGCGGGTGCCTGTATCCCCCCCCTTGAGTCAGATCTGGACTCGGGGGGATCGGCCAAGGGGGGGCTGTCACGAGCGCAGAGAGGTCTGGAGACCATACTCTGTTCGGCCAGAAGAGGGCGAAAAGAGTAGCCCGCGCTCGTCCCCCCTGACCATGCACAGAGGTTGTGCTAGGAGGCTTCACTGGGGAAAACGCACATAAGCGTTTGTTCCCGGGCCAGCAGTGAGCCGGCGCATCTGTCCCGAGAGGAGCCAGGGACAGGAATAGGAGCCGGCAATGGGTATTCACACGGGAGGCAGCAGGTACCTGGGCCTCGCCGAAGATGTCCCAATCTGCTAAACAGCCCGAGGATGGAGTCGCCAATCTCCTGTCGAGGGGTGGAATCTGGACGGCGGAACCGCGATCCTGTTACACTCCGCAGGGATATGAAGGCTCGAGCGACGGAAGTCGCTCTAACTCCAGAGGAGCAGCTGTTGGGCGAGGTAGTGCAGGAAGCGGGAGGGTACACCGCCCTGGTGGTTGATGTACGCTACTACCGCAGTGCTGTCGGTCCTGACCAGCACGTGCCGCCCCCGGAGGAGCGGGCAGAAGCGCCGTAGCGCTAAAATGACTGCAACTAGCTCGAGACGGTTTATGTGCCAGCAAGAGTGTCTTCCGGTCCAGGCACCGGACTCTCGGTGGGAACCGCACATGGCGCCCCAACCAGTCTTGGAGGCATCGGTGGTGACCACCACACGGTTGGGGTGGCTCGAAAGAGGCACCCCAGACCTCAGAAGCACTCCGTCTTCCAGACCTTCAGGTAAGGGAGCATGTCTGCCGTGGGCAGACGTAGCGCTCCCTGACGCCATGCCCAACTCGGAACTCGCGAGAGAAGCCATTGCTGCAGTGGTCGCATACGCAGGAGCCCGAGTCGAATGACTGGGGCTGCGGCTGACATATGCCCCAGGAGCCTCTGAATTAACTTCAGTCTGACCACTGGTCGAGAGGACACCGCGAAGAGTGCGGTCAGCAAGGCCCTGGTGCGTTCTACCGATAATCGCGCCAGCATGCTCTGGAGTTCAGCTCCATCCCGAGAAAAGAGATGACTCTCACGGGGGTGAGGTGGCTCTTTTCCCAGTTGACCTTCAGACCCAAACGGTTTAAGTGCGAAAGCACCTTGCCCTGGTGTCGGATCAACTGGTCTCTGGACGAGGCTATGAGAAGCCAGTCGTCGAGGTAATCCAGGATCCGAATGCCTGCCCGGCGGAGCGGGGCTAGCGCGGCCCTGACAACCTTCGTAAAGGTGCGAGGGGATAGGGCAAGACCGAAGGGTAGGACCTTGTACTGGTAAGCATGGCCCTGGAAACAGAACCTTAGAAAGGGTCTGTGCCTTGGAACCACTTCTACCTGGAAGTACGCGTCCTTCAGGTCGATTGTTGCGAACCAATCTCCAGGACGGATGCATGGTAGAATGCAGCGGACCGTCAGCATCTTGAACCGGTACTTGGCCAGGTGCCGGTTTAGACGCCTCAAATCCAAGATTGGTCGCAGCCCGCCTGCTTTCTTGGGGACCAGGAAGTATGGGCTGTAAAACCCTCGTTCCATATGGGCTGGGGGTACCGGCTCGACCGCACCTTTTGTTAAAAGGGCGTCGATCTCCTCTCGCAGGAATGAGGCGCCTGTTCGGGGAACAGGTGAAGCACACCTCGAAACCTGGGGGGCGGACACGAATTGAGAATCGTGTAGCCCTGCCGGATTGTCCGGACCTCCCACTGTGAGACCCCGGGAAGCTTCCGCCAGGCTCCCAGGTAAGCTGACAGGGGTCGTGGTCGGGACGTGCCGATGGTCCCCATGGCGGGGCCGCCCGGAGGCGGACTTGTGGGCGGAATCACCAGGGAAGGACCCTGGGAGATGGTCAGATGAGGGCAGGGGTGGTGTGCCCCCGCGCTCTCTGCCATGGCCAGCGGGGCTCGGGCCCATGTCGGGATCTTCGTCGGAGACCGAGGAAGAGGAACCCCAGACCGTCGGGCATGCGAGACCGCTATTCTCGGGAGGAAGTGAGTTCTATCTTTGACACAATGGGTGCCGCCGTCCCGGAGGACGGCAGCGAGGAGTGTGTGGTGGACTCCCCCCCCCTGGGGGAGCTGGGTCGATGACCAGACCCAAAGAAGAGCTCGTTTCCTCCCGAGTCGCCAACCTCAGGGGAGCTTCACTAGAAACCCTCGTCTGCTTTCGAAAACCTCAGAGGTTGGCTCCGTCTTCCGCATGCAGGGGTTTTCCCCGGACCAGAGGTCGAAGGAGTAAACCAAGGCAGGAGACGTACTCTTTGGCAGCGAACAGGCGGAGAGGGTTCCGGCCCAGAAGCAGCGCCTGCTGCTTCTGGCGTGGAACTATACCCAGACCCTCCGCCTGCCTCCTGATCGTGGAGACCTTTGACGAAAATCTCCACGGCGACGCCAAAGAGGCCATCCGGGGAGACAGGCGCGTACGGAAGCCGAAAATCGGTCCTCGGGACGCATTGAAGCCTGCTCGAACCACAGATGGCGTTCCTGGACCACAAGCGTGGACATCGCGTGACCGATGTTCAGCACGGCTGATCTTGTAGCGCGAGGCGACAATCAGCGGCTGAAAGCGAGTCTCAGAGAGACTGCTGGTCACCACCACCCTGGTGCATGACACGGAGGACCTGTAAGGTCGCCATGGCATGCAATAATGCAGCAGATTTACCCGCAGCTGAATAAGCTCTCATCATCAGGACTGATGAGACCTCCCAGCTTTGGCGGGAACACCCGAACGAGACCGTCAAGCAGCAGCGCTGTCGGGGTAAGCACGGCGACAACCTACCCACTCGGGGAATCGAAGAGTAACCCGTATCTGCTGCATTGGCCAGAGTGGTGAAGAGGGAGGAGCTCAATCCCCTGGCGGGCAGGGGAGCCTGCCAGAATTAGTGAGCTCCTCGTGCTTCTCGGGGAGAAAAAGGCACTAGCGGTATGCGGGGAACCTGTCCCGGCGCCTGCCTAGCCACCAATTCTCCAGCCGTGACAGCATCGACTCGAGGGGGAGGAGTCACCTCCCGCCGATCGAGGCTGCGGCTGTGAGAGCACCGCGAACGCCTCCGGCTCCAGCTCGGCTGCAATCCCGAAGGAGGCAGGCCAAACTGGAGAACCGAAAGCCGCGCCCCTTCCGATGCTGCGTGGGAGAGCAGATCGTTTACAGGATCATGCGAGGTACCGGGCGACACCGAAGCGCCGTCCGATTCACCCGCAGACCAGACGGGAAGCACGCTCGGTGTTTGGGGATGACGCGAGGAATCACCTGACGCCGCTCTACCCAAAACTTCGGCGTGCGACTCAGCAGAGTGCTGCAGTGCAAACACTCACGCTTCACGAGAGCCGCGTCGGTGTGCTGGAAACCAAACACATCGCGCAACTCCCGTGACCGTCTTTTCAACGAGAAGCCCACAACAGCCAGGAATAGTGCACGTTTTGCTCATCGTGTCGTGAAAAATGGACAGGATACTGAGAAAACGGCTGAATCACTGGACAGGCTTGCCTGAGAAGATCTTCGAGGTGCTGGCTGTTGGTTGCATGTTATCTGAGCTAGCAGAGGTCACACCAAAAGAGCCAAGAGGTAAGCAACCTGCTGATCTTTCAAGCTAGAAGCGTCAAAGTTCAGGAGAGAGAGTCTCACTCAGTCAGCTCCGAAGGAAAATTGCATACTGAGGCTTAGG
Source organism: Danionella cerebrum (assembly GCA_007224835.1). Lineage (NCBI taxonomy): Eukaryota > Metazoa > Chordata > Actinopteri > Cypriniformes > Danionidae > Danionella > Danionella cerebrum. The sequence continues at coordinate 34,261 of SRMA01025860.1, read as the reverse complement.
CACGCCCGGCTTTATACCCGGCTGATTGCTAATCAATCACCTTCGCCTGCAAATTAATTTGCCCGTTAATATGTTCGTCAGTCGCTCTCACGGTGATTCGCTCCCATTCAGTCGGTCTAATCCCGACTAACGTCTCCGGGACCGACTGAAAGGGAACTAAATATTAGCAAGTAACACCAGAAGTTCAATCCAAACAGTGATCTGGAACCAGCATTTTCTGTTTATCTTTAATCTTTAAACAGAACAGCTTCCAGTGTGGATTATCACAATATTGCAATACCAAGGGCATTCTCTCCTATGCAGAGTTAACCTGAACCATGTTTTTTTTTTTACTTGTGGACACCAAAGTACCTGGAAGAAACACACACACAAGCAACCGGGAGAAGATGCAAAGACCACTAAATGGTCTCCAGCCAGCAACTTTCTTACTTCGTAGGTTGACCTTGGCATCCCTGTGACTGTAGCACTCAAATAAAACACTAAATTCTGTAGTATATAAAATCTATGGCATTATTTTTAATCTTCCTTTTGAGCTAAGGAGACATCAACCCACCTACAGTCAAAGTTTTTTTTTTTAAGTGGGACCCAAATACATTTACAAATATTTGGATGATGCTTGGATTTAAATTGCAGGGTTGTTTGAAGAAGGAGGCAGGGATAGAAATTCCCAGAGTTCATCTCTTTTCATCGACTTCTAATCAAGGAGACAAGCCATGTGGAAATCCAGTGCCACTTATGCAGGGTGAAAAGGAGGTTGAAATGCATGGGAGTATGCAGTCAGGCTTAATTGCATATTTGCCCACTCTTTGCAGGCCAAGTGGTAGACAATGGAAAGCTGTGCCTTTTTAGACTGATAAAGCTCAGGATAACATTCACAGGGACTCAGGGATTCAGGTTATGATTTCCCTGAACATCTCCAAGTGCCAAAATGTAGAACTGCTCTCCTTTCCACTGACAAGTTATTTGAAATCAAGATTATTCTAGCTCAGGGACACTCCGGCCATTTTTTTTTTTTTGGACAAATTGAGTTTTACCTCTGTATGTCTCAAAACTACATCGACTTATACATGGGTTTGTAATGTATGTAATGTAATGTAATGTAATGTATACAAATTTCTAAATGCCCCATGAACTGCTATTAAGCCAACAGGTAGCAAATAATCTTATTGACATTGAACAGTCAGAAGCCTCAGAAAAAGTCTTCTATACTCAAGAGTAGGGAGAATTACACTGATTAATTATTTCACCTAATATCCTACAAATGAGAGTGAGAGAGAGAAAGACAAGAAGAAACAGATAGAAAGAGAAGGAAAAGGGAAAGATACAAAATAAGAAGAGAAAGTAAAATTAAAGAGAGATGGATAGATAAACCAGTGAGAAAGTGAAAGAAAAGAAAATCTAGAAATACAGGAGAATGAGATGGAGAGATTGAAAGTAAAGAAAGAGAGAAAAAGAGAAAAATAGAGAGCAGAGAGAATGGAAATGAGAAAGATATATAGAAAAAGAGGGAGTAAAAAGAGAGAAGCAAGAGCGAAATAGAGAGAACAAGAAAACAGAAAAAGAGAGTACCAGATACAATAACTGCTACTTAATTAAACATTCAGTTATTTTCTAGGTAATTGAAATGAAAAGGAAAATAAACAAGCTGTTCTTGCAGAATAATTTCTATTTCTACTGATTGTATTGATGTGATAGTATCGGACCAGTTGTATTCCCTAGATCACATTTTTTGGGGGATTGTTTCTTTATCACAATTTGATTGCACAGGATATGTGCCAGTCACTTTAGAAAAATTACATAAATAATAATTTAAGACTTAATTGCTTAGTTAATTTTTAAGTATACTCACTAAATTACAATTTCTGAGAAAAACTACTCTACAGTTATTTGAGTATTTAGTGACTTTACACCACTGCTGATTAAATTATTCATTGTTCTTGGAACTAAATTGTTTAGGCCCCTCAATAGCTCATTTGACACATTACATAAAGGTATGCATTGTAATTCTTTTGTGGATGCTCCATAGACAAGAATGAAGAGCTGTCACCTCAGGCATCTCTTACAGATTACTCTAGGAGGCTTAATAAGCAGGTTTTCTGGGCATGTCTCAGAAATTTTGTGGAGGCCACAGAGCAAGTCCTGGGTCCCAAAAAATATGAGTCGATGTAGCATTTGGAAGAGATTGTTCGGATAGATTGATCAAAATCTGGGAAATCTGTTTTTTAGCCATCATGTCTTTTTTTCTCTATTTATAATAGAATTTGTATACTACTGAATTTACCCATGTGTTTGCTATTATTCTGCTCAGTGTGCAGCCTTTAAAATTGATACATTGTGCATGTTTTAATATATTACATGCACCATTCATCAAATCTTGGATTATTTGCCTTTGTCTCAATTGCATGTTCTTTGTAGCTCATGATTAAATGCATGACGAATTCCTCTCTTCCTGAGAAGTGCTTTGTTTTCTGCAGGCGTTTATTAAGACTTCAAAGCCTGATTCAAGTAATAAGAACAATATTACATCCATCTATGATGAAAGCATCAACAATACTGCATGAAGTACACCCATACATGAAAAAATGTTCATCAGCTTAAGTAATTTCTGGGTGCAAAGCTTAAAGGTTATGTACAATAATCTTTGTTGATTGATTTAGATAAAACTGAGTATTGATTTGATACAATACTATTAAGCTTGCACCAATCATTATGAAAAATATACAGGTATGGAAGACCAACAAATGTTCCATATTCCATCATTATCATGTTATTTCAAACAAAATCTGGAATTTGGTATTCCATGGGAAACATTAAAATACATGTCATGAAATATTGTTCTGAAAAGAATTCAAAATTAGGTAATTGACATTTAGATTTTCTGTAAAGTGTTGAAAATTTGGTTCTCCTCACTGAGAACAAATCCCTTACATTACAAAGTATCGCTTTTAAGGCTGGCCCCAATAGGTTTTAAGTTTTTAGAAACAAACGCATATTGACCTCATGTGTGGCATATAAAGAAAAAAAAAAGCTGGGTTTTTCCATCATTCATAATGCCCCTTTTTTGCCCAAATATCTCTATTTCAGTTTCATCAGTCCACAGCACCTTATTCCAAAATGAAGCTAGCTCGTCCACCATTTTGTGATGTGTGCAAAGAATAGGCTCTCATATTAATGTGCTGAATAGTTGAATGATGCAGAGTGACACCATCTGTAGCAAGAGGATGCTGTAGGTCTTGGGAGCTGGTCTGTTGGTTGATTGTGACTGTTCTCACCATCGTTTGCTTGGGCTTATCTGAGATTTTTCTTGGTCTGCAACTTAAGCCCTCCGATCTTCCAAATCGTCAAAATATTTTTCACATTTGCTTAAATCTCTGAGACAAACTTCTTTATCCTTCCCATAAACCATGATGTTCAACAGTCATTGTTTTCAGGTTATCTGACAGTTGTTTTGAGGCTCCCATGTTTCCACTTCCATGTTAAAAAGATGCAAAGAGGAGAAACCTCCTGTAAACATTTCGCACAGCTAAGTCAATGAGGACTCCACAATCTCAGCATGCTGCATCTGGAGTTTGGAAGACCCAAACCCAAACAATCTATATAAACACAGTGATACTTATGACGTGAGATGGACTCATGAGGGGCTTCTGAAGGTCACAGCTAGATTAATGAGGAATCTCTGCTCCATCTCAGGATACTAAATCTAGCTTTACTTTTATACAGAGGTTACCAAGCCAATTTTGAGTTCTAATATTTAGTGCTCAGGGTATTGAAATCAATAAAATGACATAGGTGCTTAAATTTGTGCACATGCCTAATTCTGTTTAAATTATTCACTTCTCAAATATAACTGTGTTTGTCTCCTATATCTGCGATGGAATGGTGATCTGTCCAGGGTGTACCCCCGCCTCTCGCCCAATGTGCGCTGAAGGCAGTCCCCAAAAAAGGGAATAAGCGAGTTCGAAAATGAATGAATGAATGAATGTCTCCTATACGACAATCAATGAATTATGAAGGAAAAACGTTTACAGTGGTGTCAATTTTTTTGCAGTGAACTGTCTAATGGCATGTCTTTTCTACTGCATGGCACATCTGGGGTCACTTCTGTTTTGTTTCAGTGTGAACCACTTGCTCTTTTTCCGTTGGATTTTTTCAGAATTAGGGCACAGCAGTTTGTGCCACCTCTGCCACGTTCTTGCTGGAACTGATCTTCTGTAATGGAGGTTTTACGTCCTCATTTGATCAGGGTAGACCAGATATATGGTTTTGTGCTGCTATTTTTCATAACTTCCTTTGATTGACAGTATAGCATACTCTGAACACACTGTTGGTTTATTGTTTTGTGTTTCTCTTTCTTGTGTCACAACATATGCTGTATATTAATGGTTAACTTACTACTTTATCTAACCAATCACTAATCTGCACACCTTTGCTCATAGTCCCAGCTCAACTCAGCTCATCTAAAGGGGGGCTAAAAATGTACTGGTGCTTACGACAAAACTCAGTAGGAACAGAAAAATTGTGTATCACATGGCAGTATAATTTCAGCCTAAACACAATTATCATGTTTGAATTGTTTGCTAGCATTATTATCTTTCCCTGGGGTTGGCTGTGAAAATATCACATTGGAATCAAAGCATGCATGTGAAGCTGATTCAAAGACCCAAGCACGTTGTGATTGAACCATGTTTTTCAAGATTAATGATGATAGCAGTACATTTTTTAACTCCATTGATCTACAACTGAGCTATTTCCCACTCAAGCCTCCCTCTGCTTAGAGCAGGTATTCTCAAAATTCTGCCCGTCAGAAAGAGAGAAACGGGATAGTTACTCAACCTCAGAAACATGTCCAATCACCTGCTGTCTGCTCGTAATGGATCCAGGTGGAGGCTGGTAATAGAAAATGTGAATTGCTGTGTGTCATGCCATTCGTGAAGAAAAAAAAAACAAAAGTGATTATCAATATTTCACCTGACCCATCCTTCTGTCAGAGTCCATTTCCATCCGAGGATTCCATTAAGCAGAATTCACGGATGCTGAAGTCCAGACAATAGAAAAAATCCACTTCTTGGGTCCCCTTGGATTTTGATGTGAAAAGTGTTGCAGAGTCTAATATTTGTCAGAATGAATCTATAAAAATCATGAAGCCCATGAAATAAGTGACCAGACAATGGCTTTTGCAAAAACAGGTTTTCTCCTTCTTATATTATCTGTGTCTTGGCAAATGTGTGATGTATTTTTGGAGTAGGGCATTACATTCCCTCTGATGAAAGATAATTCATTCTTCATGAGAAAGTAATGACTTGGGGCCTCTGGAGACAGATAGTTTTGCTGAACAGGCAGGTTGACTGCAATTACCGAGCAAATTTTCATCTCCATATTGATAATCCCCTTGCAGTTATATCGCCTACTCTTGGCCAAGTTTTATACATCTGCTAGATGTTTCTTTGGGGAAACCACTATTAATTAAAAACTGTTCTTATTTTATCTTCTTGAAAACAAAGGCTATGTCAAAAAAGGTGAGAAAGAATATTCTTTTATATCCAAATTTTTACTGCAGCAGAATTTAAAACCACAGTTTAGTCACAACCCTAATTACTGAATTCCTTTGAATTCACTGATTTAATTAGTTTTTGGTTGTCTCTGTCGAGTCACGTTTTCTGTTTATTGAATTCTCACATGCACTTTTTTAGTCTAGTTAAACTCCTTGTCTGTCAGTGTTTTAACAAAGGGTTGTTTTTCCACCATTCATGTATTCAAGTACTTTGGTTTGATTGAAGTTTGCATTGGAAAACAGATTCTACATGCTTTTCCGTTGCAGTCTCAGGTGTGATAGACCATGGTTTTGCAATGAAAAAAGATTCAAATAATTTAAAACATTCCCTTTTTTCAGGAAACAGATGATAGATGATACGGCAAGATGTGAGCTTTTTCTTGGTAGATATATGTCATCCCTGCTTTCCAGATGGTTTGTGTAGTGAACGCTTGAGGGTCTACATTTCACCATTTAATCATGTCCAATAATTTTCTCTCGATAAAACCTTGGTTAAGGGATTTCTAGTAGTCATCAGGCCTGCTGTTGGCCAAATGGGTGCCCTAAGCGGAAATGTTCTATGATACCCCCAAAAAATGTGGCCAACACTAAATTTTACTAAATACTATTTTTTTTAAACAGAAAATCCAAGTTTGGGATGAAATACCTAAAATATACAACAATACAATATTCTGAAATTTTGGATTCTGACTTTAAATAATACTAACTATAATACTGTAAAGAGTTTTGGATGTATCCATAAGTTAACGAGACATGGAACCTCAAACCACAATTAGCAGGTAATGCCCTGGGGTTACATAATTGAAACTAATTAAATATTTGTATATTACAAGTACAAAACACATGTTACATAAAACCATGTTTATATTGTAACTGTTTTAATAAATGTTATGAGAGAGAGCATTGTGAAATATTTGACATCAAAACAGCTCACACACAGTTCACATTATATTTTCATTCTATTTTCACAAAGTAATAAAAAAATAAGAAACCACGCACATAAACTCCAAACACACGTATATAAAACTAAAATAATGGTATCAGTGAACCAGAAAACTTGCAGATCTCCTTCCTTAGCGTGAAGCATTATAAAAGATTATGTCGGAAGCATTGCAGAAATATGCATATAGTAATTTATTAAACATAACAATTTTTATACTATTATTAACATGTTTTTTCCTTGTGACCAAGTGACCAGTTGGTGCCTTGCAGGGAGCAGCGTTACTGGTAGCCATTATTTACATTTAAATCAAGAAAAACAAACCACCCCTTTAATCCTACCACTATGAAAGTTTCCAGTGTGCAAGAGAACTCAGCTACGCTTTTTCATCAAATCAGCCATTGCTGCCTAAAATCTCTAATCAAAGCAAATAGAATGCACACGTCTGGTAATGAACAAGGGAACACAGAGAAGACCTGGCAGCAGAAAGACACTTTAATATTAAATTCCATGAACGCGTCTTTAGTTTTGGTTATGATACTACAGAAGTACACTCTAATGGCTTTTACCTAGAAACCAAAGTACCTTGAAACCTTGCAACGTAATATCCAGCTTTTTCCTGAAATAAGGCACTAGGGATTTAAAATTGGTTGTGAACTGGAAGTCACATAAATAAAGGACAAGCCTTAAAGCTATCTACAGTATATAGAGCCCCAGATTTCCTAGCAACGGCTCTTACCAAGGACAGAGGGACATAACTCAGAAGCTTCAACATCAAGGCATCATTTGGGAGAACAAAACCCATCCGTAGTGTTCAGGGAGCTGCCTCGTGTTTATCAAAGTCATACATCATCAAGGATTACAAACAGATCTTATCACGCATGTTCGGTGCTGGCATTTATATAAAAAAAATCAGAGTAATTGAGCTTTTAGAAGTTACTAAAGCGGATGGAAGCCCCTTCCATAAAAAAATGTTAATGGCACAATGGCAAACATTTCTGTAACACTGGAAGGGCCAATGCCATTTATTGACACACTACATAAATCTCTGTAAATAGTGAGGGTATTTCACCTTGCCTTTGGCCTGAACTGCCAGGATGTTTAATCTCCTAACCTTAAAAGAATATGTGATCATTTTCCTTTTGTTTACAATTGAGGGGGCAGTGCACCCAATGGCTCATTGTAAAGGATATGAATGGATGTCTCACGAGTTTACAAACTATCCCCCTGACACTCAGCTGAAAATTGCAGCTATTTTTATAAATTGATGGGTTTTTAAAACTTAAGAACTCTTTTAGCAGAAATGACTCCCTTCACTCTTTGTCCCAAAAATGCAATGATGTGAGGACAAGCAATCTCAATAAGGAATGTGTGTGGGACAAGGGGGTGCCTTTGTCTTTTTTATTGAGGCTGAAACACATGATCTGCAGTGGAAATGAGCCCACATATCTTTGCTGACAAGTTGCGGGGGACAAAATGATAAAGAGCTCCAAAATTGATTTTGCACAGATACTAAAACAAACAAGGTCATATTTGGCTGGGGAGCTAATAATGCCCACAATCTATGCTGTGAAATCGCCCTCTGCATCTGGAAAATGGAAAACACTGAGGTGTAAATTGGCATGATTGCTCATGTTCTGGTTGAAGTGGGAATGTGAATTGCCCTTAAATGGACAAAAGCTGGAAAGGGTGCAATCCATTTTCTTCAGAGTGGAAGCTGAGGGATTTCTATTACAATTACTATATTTCCTATAAGAACAAGGATCAATGGTTCAGTAAAGGAACACTCCACTTATGCTTTAAATAGGCTCTTTCTCCATGTCTCGCTCATGTCATGGAATCTGATTGGGAATATTTGGAGAATTTTGGAATTTCCATATTTATACTATTTTTTCAATTATTTTAGACTTGTTGAAAATATTAGTGGAGAATAAAGGTTGATATTATTTAAACTGATAATGTTACTATAATAATCAAGGAACTTTGGTGCAACATGGCCGCAGCCGTTGCAAGAAGTAGATAGTCTGCTGATCTGATTATAAAATTATATTCATATTAATCCTTTGAAGTCTGGGGCCTTTTTGTGCTTGTTTTTT
>SRMA01025860.1:0-25654 GCA_007224835.1 Danionella cerebrum | reverse complement strand
TTTATTATCGTCATTATGTGTTCGTTTTTTGCACAATTCCCCTGGGGTTTTAGTTGATACCATCTAAATAAAGTTTTTATATTTTTTTCATAATTTGTCACTTAAAATATATGTCACATCAACGTCAGCAGCCGTCGCCTTTACCTGCTGGTGGGACCATGGCGGGAACCTCTACCACTGTAAGCATGAAAAGAGTCCAAAAAAGAAAAGTGTAAAAGTTTAATGCAGCGTGGACATCTGCTTTTGCATTCACCGTCAATGACGCTGGCTTACCTGTGTGCTTGATATGTAGCGATAACTATCAAACAACAAAAAACTAACGTTGAAAGACATTTTCAAAGCAAGCACTTAGCATTTTCAAAAAAAAAAAACCCAACCGAAGATGAGCGCCAGAGAGCAATTTCAGCACAAAGTGGCTCTTTTGTTGCCGACCCCTGGTCTAGCCTCTTATTCTTTGGTTGTTTTTTAGCAGTTTGCTCATGGTGCATTAGCGCCACTAGCTAGATAAGTAGTTTGGATCCTGAATAGAATGAATGAAATGTTCTTGTAATATTAATATTTTTCTTTTAGTGATTCTTTTATATTTATGGAGTGTGTCTTATAAATTTTTACGATCACTGTTAGTTTCTTTGCTGCTTTATTTAATTTATAGTGTTTAGGGTTCATTTTAAATTGTTCTATTTCTTTCTTTCTGATTTTTTTTTTTATTTTGAATACATTGTATTAAAACTTAAAACTGTATTATCTTTTTGGTTATATTGGTCACATTTCCCTCAGGGATTATTTTCTATTTTATGTTGTGTGTAATTTAAACCAGTCTAACGTTCTACCTTCATTCTGTTTTCATAGGTTTTATAAACTCCTTTGTCTGCTTCTTAATACATAAGGACATCCACCAATACTTAGTTAACATTAATTTGGCTGCGTGTGTTAATGTGTAGGATTAATGTTTTACAATTCGCCTGTCACTACCAGCATTAAAAGCTTGAATATCTTCTTTTCCTTTCGACTGTTCCCAATTTAGGGGTCACCACAGCGAATTATCTGTTTCCACCTAACTCTGTCCTCAGTATCCTGTACTCTTGCACCAACTAACTTCATGTCCTCTTTCAACACATCCATATATCTCGTCTTTGGCCTTCCTCTTGTCCTCTTGCCTGGCATCTCCATCTCCAACATTCTTCTACCAATATAACCACTATCCCTCCTCTGCACATGTCCAAACCATCTCAATCTAGCGTTCCTGATTTTGACTTCCGGCGCTGGTGGAGATCGGCTGCTGCTTGCAACGGCTCCTGCCCACTACTTTTTGCTATTCTTACTTCTATTTCTGTAAAAAAAACTTCTCTCTACACATTTGAAGAGTAAGATACAACGTCTTTTTATCAGGATTCTCGCTGTATTTCTGCTTTTACAACAACTTTCAGCGCAACAATGCATGAAACGGCTCGCTTTGTTTACAGTAGGGAACAGCTGATTGCGCTGCGTACCGCTGCGTACCGCTGTAGTGTTCCCCAGGGACAGACACCAAATACTCCCGGAACTGGTTCGGAAGACCCGCCGTGGGTGCAGTGCCAGGAAGAAACGTTGGGAAAAGAAGAGACACTTCAGACCGGCTCTCCCCACCGTCACTATGGGAAACGTGATATCTCTTCCCAATAAGATGGATGAGCTAGCGGCACTAACTCGCCATCAGTGTGAGTACATGGAGAGCAGCGTCCTTCTGTTTGTGAGAGCCCAGAACTGTGTGTCTGACCTGCTTACCTCAGGGGACTGTCCTTGCCCCCTTCCGAAAACCAAGGAGATGGGTATTGCCCCCACCTGTGCCGACGGGTTAGCTGTCACCACTCAGCACCGCCGAAGGCACGGCGCCTAGATCGAGGCAGTAATGCCTGATGAAGGTCATGGGTCAGCCCGCAGCTCTACAAATGTTGGCGAATCAGACCCCCTTGGCTAAAGCCCACGAGGCGGTGATGCCGCGGGTGGAGTGCGCCCTTAGCTTGACTAGAGGGCAGGGTACATCACTCGCCTGGTAAGCCAGCTGGATAGCCTCCACAATCCAACCTGCTAACTGCTGCTTGGACACAGCGTACCCCATACACTGGTCCGCAAAACAGATGAAGAGCTGCTGAGAGTTGCGAAACTCCTGGGTTCTGTCCAAGTAGAGCCGAAGGGGCTGGGTCTCTCTCCTCCCGGGACAGGGTCTGCAGGGTCACCGTCTGATCCCGAAGGGGGAGTGAATTGGGGATGAATCCGGGCCTTGGCCTGATAAGTACCAGGGAGTCCTCAGGGCCGAATTCCAGGTAGGTTTCGTCGGCGGACAGAGCCTGGAGATCTCCAACCCTCTTGAGGGATGCTAAGGCCAACAGAAGAGCCGTCTTTAACGAGAGGGCTTGCAAATCTGTAAGGGCCAAAGGCTCAAAAGGGGACATCCTCAAGATGGGACCCAAGAGGGAACAGAGGGGGGCCTAGAGGGACGAAGCCGTCTGGCTCCTTGGAGAAATCTCAACGTCAGATCGTGGCTGCCGATCAATTTCCCTTCGACCCGAAGGTGGAAGAAGGAAATCGCTGCTCCATAGACTTTCAGGGATAAGGGGACAGTCCCTGATCAAACCCCTCCTGGAGAAAGGTCAGCACGACTCTGATAGGACACGTCCTGGGGTCTTCCCGGTGGGAAGTGCACTAATCGACGAACCGACCCCACTTTCCCGCATAGCACGCTCTGGTAGAGGGCGCTAATGCATGTTCGAGGGTCCTTACCACTGGGGTCCACCGAGGCCGGATATGCCATACATGTAGGGCCCATAAATCCGGCCGTGGGTGCCTGTATCCCCCCCCCTGAGTGAGGAGATCCGGTCTCAGGGGGATCGGCCAGGGAGGGACTGTCACAAGCGACGTTAGTTCTTCGAACCAAGCTTTGTTGGGCCACATGGGCGCAACCAAAAGCAAGTACTTGCACAGTACGTGCGGTAGTAGGCTCACTGGGGGAAAGAGAGGAGCCAGGAATAGGAATAAAAAAGCTGGCAGTGGGCGTTCTCCTGGGAGGCAAACAAATCTATGTGTGGTCCCCAAACTTGTCCCAAATTTGCTGGACGGCCAGGGGGTGGAGCCGCCATTCCCCTGCGGTTGGCTCGAACCTCGACAGAGCATCCGCGGTCTTGTTCTGAGCGCCGGGGATGTGAACGGCTCGGAGCGACAACAGTCTGCTCTGACTCCACCGGAGCAGTCATTTGGCGAGGTAGTGCAGGTGGCGGGAACGTCCCCCTTGGGAGTTGATATACGCAACCACCGTTGTGCTGTCCATCCTGACAAGCACGTGACGCTGAAGCAGCAGCGCCCTGAAGTGCTGCACTGCTAAGGTCACTGCAGCTAGCTCGAGATGGTTTATGTGCCATCGAGATTGGTGTCGAATCCAGAAACCGGACTCTCGATGGGAACCGCACACGGCGCCCCAGCCTGTCAGGGAGGCGTCTGTGGTGACTACCATGCGGTGAGGAGTCCCGCCCACGCGGACTCCTGCTCGCCGGAATGTCACACACCTCCAGGCCTTGAGGGACGAGAGGCAGCGGGGTGTCACGGAACCCGAGGCCGCCCCCTGCAGGAGCCCGAGTGGAATTACTGGGGCTGCAGCCGTCATATGCCCCAGGAGCCTCTGAAAAAATTTCAGGGGGACCGCTCGCCGCTGAGACACGAGGTCTAGCGCAGACAGCAGAGCTCGGGCGCGCTCTGGTAAGCGAGGCCCTCGAAACAGAACCTAGGCGGGGCAGCACAGATGCGGGCTTTGAGGCGGAATCACCAGGGCGGGGCCGGGTCAACAGAGCTCGCGAGCCGGTGTCGGGGTCTTCGTCAACGTATGAGGAAGATGTATCCCCGACGTGAGGTCATGCGAGGCTGTTATTCTCGGGACAAATGTTTGATCTTTCTAGCACAGTAGGTGCCGCCAACCCGGAGGTCGACAGCGAGGGGCGTGTGATGCCCTCCCCCCCATCTCCAGGGAGAGTCTGGTCGATATTGAGACCCTGAAAGTTCTTGCATCTGCCCGAGTTGCCATCCCCAGGGGCGCTTCTTACGAGAAGAAGCCCTCGTCTGCTACCGAGAGCCCTTTGAGGATGACTGTGCGCGCCACCGTACAGGGGTCTTTCTCGAGCACTTGGCCGCAGTCTTAGACCGTGGCGGGGGGCACTCTCTCTCTCTGGCAGCCAGTAGGCGGAGAAGGTTACAACTGAACGCTTGGGAACCGTGCTTTTCACGCCGCGGAACCGTAGCTCGCCCAGACCCTCTGCCTACTTCCTGATCGTGGAGACCTTCGATGCAAAGTCTCCACGGCGGCGCCAAAGAGGCCATCTGGGAAAGTAGAGTCCAGTACGGTCCTCGGACATCATACACCACAGATGGCGTTCCTGGACCACAGTGTGGACACCGTGCGGCTGATGCGCTGCCAGTTTCGTAACCCGAAGAGCAAAATCTGATGCAAAGCGTAAGTCTGAATAGACTGTTGGCTGCCACCACCCTGGTACATGTCACAAAGGACTTTGGCCAGAAGACCTACAAGTCGTTGTGTCATGTAAGCTACAGCAGCTTGACCGGCAACCAAAAGCCTTCGTCATCAGTGCTGATGAGAGCTTAATGGCTTTGGAAGGGGCACTCTGACAAGCCCAACAAGTGGCAGCTTTGTCGGGGCAGGTATGCCGCGACAGCTGCTCCGGTTATGGAAAAGCAGGGTAATCCCTTAGCTGCTGCAAGCACCAGAGTGATTAAGGGGGAGGAGCTTCTAACCCTCGCAGACAGGGGAGCCTGCCGGAATTTTGAGCTTCTCATGCATCTCCGGGAAGAAAGGAGCTGATAGAGCATGGGAAATAATCCTGGCGCTTGTCAGAACCAATCACCGCACCGCGACGGCGCTGAAACAGAGGACGGAGCCCCCGAGTCAATAGCCGCAGCAGTTTAGAGAGCATCGCTGCAACTTCTGACTTCAATTCAACTGCAGCCCGGAGCGGCAGAACTGAATACGAAGACACAGAAGGCTGCGCCCCTTCCGATGCTGCGTTGGGAGCAGATCGTCTATAGGATCACACAAGAAGCCGAGCAATGCCGGAGCATCGCTCGATTCACCGCAGATCAGACGGAACTCACGCCTGATGCGTGGGGATGACGTGAGGGATCGCCTGACATCACTGGCCCCACGCTGTCAGCTAAGGCCTCGGAGAAACTCTCAGTTCGTAGGAGCACCAGAAACAGGAGCTTCGGTGTCCTCTTCGACGAGAAGGATCTCCTGTACCTCAGTGTGCGGCAAGGCAGAGCATTGCAGTGCAAACACTCGTATTCTCGCTTCACGGGAGCAACGCGGTGTGTTTAATTTTCTGTTGCGCATTTCTCGTGACCATCTTCCGACGAGACCCAATGCAGCCAGGAGTGTTACAGATTTGCCCATCGCCGTGAAAAAAGGAAGATTCAGAGCAAAACTGGAATACTGGTGAATCATAGGTGCCGTGGTTCAGTGGCTTGGCTATCTGGGCTAGCACAGCTACACCTTACGCTGAGGTAAGCAACCTTTGATATTTCAGCTGAGAATAAGCGTCGAATTCAGAGGATGGTAACCAATCGCTCCGAGGAAGAAAGCAGAATGAGTGTAGAGGCAAGCGCTCCTCTTATAAAGCGGCTGATTGCTAATCATTTACACTCACAAATCAATTAATTTGCCCTTTAAATGCTCGGTACCACCTCCCAGGATCGGTAAGTCCCATAGTCAAAGAACTCGACATTTGTCTGCGTTCTCGACTGTAAGGGAACATCCTACACATCACCATCCGATGCTGTCTGCCAACAGTCTCTCCTACCGCTACCTCACAGTCTCTGATCTCTCTCAGATTGGCTCGTCAACTTAGGATGTAGTCTACCTGCGTACTCCTACCTCCACTCTTGTAGGTAACTCTGTTCCTCCCTCTTCTGGAAATAAGTGTTAACTACAGCCATTTCCATCCTCTTTGCAAAGTCCACCACCATATGTCCTTCTAGGTTCCTTTCCTTAACACCAAACCTGCCCATATCCTCCTCATCCCCTCTGTTGCCCTCACCAACATGCCCATTGAAATCTGCTCCCACCACTACTCTCTCCCCTCTGGGAATACTCTCTATCACCTCATACAACTCACTCCAGAATCTCTCCTTCTCTTCCAACTTACAGCCTACTTGTGGAGCATAACCACTCACTACATTCAACATCACCCCTTCAATTTATTATTATTATTTCATTATCTTCAAACTGATCACCCTGTCTGACACTCTTTTCACCTCTAAAACATTCCTCACAAACTCCTCCTTCAGGATCACTCCTACCCCATTTCTCTTCCTATCCACACCATTGTAAAACAGTTTGTATCCCCCTCCAATACTACGCGCTTTGCTACCCTTCCACCTGGTCTCCTGCACACACAGAATATCTACCTTCCTTCTCTCCATCATGTCCGTCAGCTCTCTACCCTTCCCTGTCATTGTACCAACATTAAGAGTCCCTATTCTCAGATCTATACTCCTGCCTTTCCTCTTCTGTCTCTGTCTACGAGTCCTTCTTTCTCCTCTCCCAACAGTAGTCCAATTTCTACCGGCACCTTGTAGGTCAACAGCACTGGAGGCAGTCATTGTTAACCCAGGCCTCTACCGATCCGGTATGAAAATCGAATTAATGACATGTTTGGTTTTGCCCTTCAGATTCCTTGCCTGTCCTGATGCAACCCTCTCTATTTATCCGGGCTTGGGACTGGCACAGAAGTCACTGGCTTGAAACACCAGTGGCTAGATTTAAAGCTTGAAAATACTGTCCTTTATTAAAAACAAACGTGTTACTTACACGTAAATACAAATTCGAGTGTGTTTTCTGTTGATTCTAATGAAGAAAAAAAAACACAAAGCATTGTGGGATATCTGGGGCCATAAAGGATGGTCGTGATGCATCCTCCAAATTCAGGAGAAAGTAGGACGCATTTCAAGGGTGCATTTTAAGCACCCTACGAGTTTTGGTAAAATGAGACGGTCTTGGTGCACCGTTGTGCGTAAAATACGCACTCAGGAGGATGCACACTTCTGGATCGGGACACAGCTTCTGTGTTGTGTTGCTTTCTTGACTTCCTAATAAGTTCAAAGGTCACTAGACAGAACGTTCAAACAAATGCACTGAAACGACCAATAGATGGTGCCAAAATACAATGATAAATACAGCAGGCAGAACAGTACTATTGATGGCTGTTAACTAATGCATTGCTTTAAATGCCATTTCATGAAAAAAAAATTAACTGTAACCATTGAAATTAGATAAAAAGTACAAAGGGAATTGGTGGAACAGTGGGTACTGTGCTATAGAAGGTTGTTGGTTCAAGGCTGAATCAGTGAATGATGCCTGATGCCTTCTGAAATTTCTCCAGATTACCTTTAAGGAATAACAGCTAGAATGCCAAAGGTCTGCAACGCTATGATTCCTGTCAATTATTTATTTTGTCAAATAAATATCGTTTCTGACTTTGTCAATGTCTTGAATATATTCTTCTACTAACTCATAAGTTATTTGATTTGTACACTCCCGAAATGAAATAACGAGGGTTTTGATTTTGAGCTCAAGGAGTAGGTGTTAATAAGATTTTTTTTTACTTCTTCCTGTTTCTTTATCAAAAATGTTTGATGGTTGTTAATTCTGTACAAAAAGAAATGTATGATGCACTTTGTTTTGAGAACGTAATCTGTCCACCATCATGTTCGAAATAAGCTCTTGAATTTAATTCAAGCTCACTGCATGACACTTGAGAACCCTGATGAACAAAGTATTCCATGTAACATTTATTTAAATATAGCTGGGGGAGCTGTTCGTGCTATCCATTACCGTATATAAGGATCAGTATGCTCATGGCTAGCAAAGGGCTATTGCTAATAGGGGCAAATATACAGTGCATCCTGAAAATAATCATAACGCTTCACTTTTTCCACATTTTTTTTATATTACAGCCTTGTTCCAAAATGTATTAAATTAATTTATTTCCTCAACATTCTACACACAATACCCCATAATGACAATGTGGAAAAGACTTATTTAAATTTTGCAAATTTATAAAAATACAAAACCTGAAAAAATCACATGTACATAAGTATTCACAGCCTTTGCCCTGGAGCTCTGCTGTGCGCAATAGGGAAGCACAGGCGGACCCAGATGCAAGAGTAAATGAAAGTCTTTAATTAATAATACTAAATAAGAGAAGGCAAAAACAGCCACCAGCACAGAAGCCTGAACAGTAAAAAAAAAACAAGAATTGTCCAAAAAGGGGGGAAAGCCGCGGAAAGCCTCCGGTCCCGAGCAACCACCGTCCACTACCAGCTCGTCAAAACGACAGGGAGAGAGACACTAGAGGATCCGTTGACTCGACTTGACTTGAACAGGACTGGACTGAGGAAGAAATACAGGTAAGAACCTGTAGCATAGATGTCATAGATATAATCGTCTGACAGTGAAAAGCTAGAGAAGGAGCATTAAGAAGGTTTGCTAATCAGCACGCGACAGGAAACCGGTGCGCGCAATTGAGCCAGACAGGTGCTCTGAATGAGAGATGGAAAGAGAGAATGAGTGTTAATTAGATAGATCACAGAAGCTACTAACAAGCTCTAAATGGAGTTCAGGTACATTCTGTTTTCGCTGATCATTCTTGAGATATTTCAGCAGCTTAATTGGAGTTCACCTATGGTAAATTCAGTTGATTGGACGTGATTTGAAAACGCATACATAAGGTCGCAGGTTTGACAGTGCACGTCAAAGCACAAACCAAGCTTGAAGACAAAGGAATTGTCTGTAGACCTCCAAGATAGGCTTGTCTCGAGGCACAGGGCTGGGGAAGGTTACAGAAAAATTTCTGCTGCTCTGAAAGTTCCAATGAGCACAGTGGCCTCCATCATCCGTAATTGGAAGATGTTTGGAACCACCAGGACTCTTCTTAGAGCTGGCCGGCCATCTAAGCAGAGTGATCGGGGGAAAAGGGCCTTAGTCATGGAGGTGATCAATAACCTGAGGGTCACTCTGTCTGAGCTCCAGCGTTCTTCTGTGGAGAGTGGAGAACCTTACAGAAGGACAACCATCTGTGCAGCAATCCACCAATCAGGCCTGTATGGTAGAGTGGCCAGACGTAAGCCACTCCTTAGTAAAGGGCACATAGCAGCCAAAAGGCATCTGAAGGAAAACGAAACTCTCTGGTCTGATGAGACTCAGTTTGAATGCCTGGCATTACATTTGGAGAAAACCAGGCACCGCTCATCACCAGGCTAATACCATCCCTACATTGAAGCATGGTGGTGGCAGCATTATGCTGTGGGTATGTTTTTCAGCTGCAGGAACTGGAAGACTAGTCAGGATAGAGGGAAAGATGAATGCTGCAATGTACAGGGACATCCTGAATGAAAACCTTCTTCTGAGTGCTCTTGACCTCAGACTGGGGCGATGGTTCATCTTCCAGCAGGACAATGACCCAAAGCACACCTCCAAAATATCAATGGAGTGGTTTCACAACAGCTCTGTGAATATCCTTGAGTGGTCCAGCCAGAGCCCAGACCTAAATCCTATTGAACATCTCTGGAGAGATCTGAAAATGGCCGTACAGTGTCGCTTCCCATCCAACCTGATAGAGCTTGAGAGGTACTGCAAAGAGGAGTGGGAGAAAATTCCCAAAGACAGGTGTGCCAAGCTTTCTGCATCATATTCAAAAAGACTTGAGGCTGTAATTGCTGCCAAAGGTGCATCAACAAAGTACTGTGAATAGAATAGTTACGTGTGACTTTTCAGGTTTTGTATTTTTAATAAATTTGCAACAATTAAATAAAATCTTTTTCCACATTGTCATTATGGGGTATTGTGTGTAGAATTTTGAGGAAATAAATTAATTTAATCCATTTTGGAATAAAGCTGTAATATAAAAAATGTGGGAAAAGAGAAGCGCTATGAATATTTTCCAGATGCACTGTATTTCATTGGAAAATCGCTGTAATGGCATGAATTCTAAATAAATAATGTCATTTTACTTTATCTTTATTTTTGCAGGGTAAAAAAACCCCAGATGAATGATTATTGACTTTGCGTGGTGTGATGAACACGCTGCTGTGTATCTTCTTCTGTGCACTTCTCAATATCATGAGGTGTAATTAAAGTGCAGTGCAAATATTTGCACTGATTGTGTCTGGCCCTGACTGTAATGAGCAGATCCCAGATTGTGCTCTGCTCTATTACACTGATGAACAAAGTGCTTTAATTCTTTTTCTCTGATCAAGATGAGTTTTGTTTGCTTGTGTTGTGCGGTTCATTCAGCTCAGCCTCTATAAAAGTTAGAACACATCCATTATTGCTTCAGCCGCATCTGATGTTAGAAGAACCTGACCTGGTAGTTTTTATCTCAATATAGAACTTTGAATTAGTGAAAATGCTCCCAACATTATATCAGAGAAACCTAGTTAACCTTGTAAGCTGAAGCAAACTGAGCCTCCTGTGACATGGCATAGGCAAAGATTTATAAAATAAACTATTAGAATTGTTAAAGAATTATCTCTTCTCGACTGGTAGTAAGTAATGTCAGACCTGTTTGTTTTTTTTACAGGAGCTAAAATGGAGTTTAAGCGCTTGACCTCATTGCTGCTTCTCATCTGTTCATCTTCAACGGGTAAACTCTTCCACAAAACAAACTAAATGATGATTTGTTTCTATATGATTCTATATGAAAACTAGTTGTTTTGTGGCTTCAATGTGGTGTTCATGTTTTAAATCCTTGCTTTGGATAGTTTTCATGTGGCAACTGATCATAAAGTGAATGTTTTATTGAAGGAAATGCGAATATAAATCACTACTCTTTATTTTCATCTTAATTTTTAATTTTTTCAGTGTTTGCAGCTTCTAATGTGACGGAAGAGGTCTGCGATCGTCGCTGTTTGGCAAATATTATGGTTAAAAAAGAGCTGTTCAGTGCACCACAGGACGACAACTGTTCCATTGAAGTAAACATCACTTCCATTCAGTACGAAACATTGTCCTTTGTAAGTGTTGATTTCCTCTTAGAAGATCGATGCTTTTCAAGAACATCTGAAAATATCTAATATCCAGTGTGTTTCTTGTGAGTTAGGATACCAAGGACATGCAAATGACCAGCCGTTTAAAGGTGAACCTGGTGAGTAGTCAATTTTTATATAAGTTTAATGTACGATTGATGACGGTCTGTAGAAAAGGTTTCAGTGTGAATGAGAGCGTGTGAAATGTGAAATAGATGTGGTCACTTTTTAGCTCTACGTATCCCTTTCAGTCGTTCACTTTGACGGATGATTGTATGGGGTAAGGGGGTTACACAAGTAACCCAAGGTGTTTTTTGCTCTTGGCTGAAATAATTTCCACGCACTGCCCTCCCACACTCCTTTTATCATGTTTGATAATTATTTAGGAGAATTTTAGAGTTAAAAGAAGAAAAAAAAATCTGGGGTCTACACACAGCTAACTCAGTGGAATCCAATTCTTCCAGAAAGTAATTCATGGCTCTTCCTCCCCCGCCATTTTCAATGCCCAGACATCCATGCATATGAAAGGCATCAGATTACTGCTTGCAGATAACCTTCAAACCCAGACACCAGGCTCTCCATAACCCTTAATATTTTATTTAAATGAATATTTTTTTTCTCAGGTCAGGATATTTCAACCTTTTGACAGCCCACCCCATTGAAGTCATGTTGATCCTTGCCGTCTCTGGTTTCTTAAGATGCTCCGAAATTGCAGGATCTACCCCTTTCAATCTAAATGTCCACCATACAGTGGCAGAACTTTCTGGCTGCATCTTTCTGATAAAGAAGCGCAAAATGGATCAATACTTGATCTATCAACCATCTCACCAGTTCCCTCCTATGCAAAGACATGAGGCACTAACGTCATCAGTCAGATTTAAAACATGTGAATAGAATAGAACGCCTTTATTGTCACTGTGCACATATACAATACACATTATACACGTCTTCTTTTCCTTTCGGCTGTTCCCAGTTTAGGGGTCGCCACAGCGAATCATCCTTTTTTCTTCGACAAACAGTAGTCCAATTTCCACCGGCACCCTGTAAGTCAACAGCACCGGAGGCGGTCGTTGTTAACCCGGGCCTCGACCGATCCGGTATGGAAATCGATTTGGTGACTCGCATATTTGGTTTTTGGCATTTTTTTACGCCGGATGCCCTTCCTGACGCAACCCTCTCTATTTATCCGGGCTTGGGACTGGCACAGAAGTCACTGGCTTGCAACCCCTGTGGCTAGATTAATACACATTATACACGTGAGCAATGAAATTAGGAGCATCTCGCTATACTCCTAATTAGTGCAGCTAAACAAATATACACACACATATTTAATACAACAAATCAACTATAACAACAATCTTAGCTACATATGAGCAACACAAGACTGCATTGTGATTGCATGTTAATAAGACATTATAAAAGGGACTGGAGAGTTATAATTGTTTGTGCATCATACATTCAGTTTTCTGAGGGAGGAGGATAATAGTATTGCGCGATGAGTTGTATGCAGTATATATCGGTGAATTGAAGTCGGTCTGTGTGAGTCTATGAGCCAGTTCAGGTGTGAAATGACTGGGGAAGAAACTGTTCTTAAGTCTGTTTGTCCTCGTTCTTATGCACCTGTAGCGCCTTCCTAAGGGCAGCAAGTTGAACAGTTCGGAAGCGGGATGAGAGCTGTCTTTGGTGATGTTCTCAGCTCTGCTGATGCAGTGGGAGATGTAAAAATCCAGCAGGGTGGGGAGGGGGCAGCCGATGATCTTTTGTGCTCCTCTTACCACTCCCGGCAGCCTTTCCCTGTCTGCCATGTTGCAGCTGCCGTACCATACTGTGCAGACTCAGGGCAGCAGTGGGCTGGAGTCCAGATTGTACTTCCTGAGAACTCCTTGATGATCGCTGTGGTGTTGTCTGTCCATGAGATGTCTCCTGAAATGAGGACACAGAGACACCGGAAGGTGTGAACTCTTTCCACACACTCGCCAAAGATGTGAAGTGGGGCCAGGTCAGTGCTGTGCCTCCTGAAGTTGACGGTGATCTCCTTGTTTTTTTGGTGTTCAGAGCTAAGTTGTCTGATCACCAGGTCGCCAGCATCAGGACCATCAGGACCTTCCCTCTGTAAGCTGCCTCAATTCCCCCTGAGATGGGTGCGATCACTGTGGTGTCATCGGCAAACTTCACGATGATGACTGCAGTCATGGGTGTAGAGGCAGTACAGGAGGGGGCAGGTGTGTGTGGGAGGGGGGAACCCAAGAGTTCCCAAGACCAAGTTTTAATGAGTATTTGAGGTATGATTGTGTTAAAGGCTGAGCTTTAGTCCACGAAGAGCTTCGGCACATAGCTCTACCGCTGCTCCAGGTGGCCCAGTACAGCACGGAGGGTGAGGGCAATGGCATCCTCTGTCGATCTGTTCGCACGGTATGCAAACTGGTAGAGGTCAAAGTCTCAGGGGGTAGTCCTTGATATGACGGAGTACTAACATCTCAAAACATTTAATGATTACTGTAGTGAGGGCCACAGGACGCAGGCAGGTAGCAAGAATCATAAACGATAAACAAGCAGGGTCACAATGGGTAAGCATGCACAGATAGGAATCGCTCAGAATTGCAGCAGTGAGGCAAACAAGACTTCGCAAAGTGTGATCAGTTTCAGTCTGTTAAGTAGAGGGGTGAAATGATCTTCAGCTGGGTGAGTAATAAGGATGGACCTAGGGATCGGGGGAAATGTAGTGTAGGGGGCAGAAGTTACTGGGGCGATGGTTCCCTCTGTTGGTCAGTTACGGGGTTTGTCTCTGTGACAGACACGTTATTTGCCAACATGGACTCCACTTTCACTGTTACACCGACCACACACAGCTGTGTATCTCCACCAATTCCATCACCATCACAAAGTGCCTGGCTGACTTAGAACACTGGATGGACGCTAACATTCTACAACAGCAATAAAACAGAACTCATTAGGCCTCCTATCCACCCCTCCCTCACGCTCTCTGACTACTGCAACAGCATTCTCTATGGATTTCCTTCTACTGAGCTGCAAAAACTACAGTGTATCCAAAATTCAGCTCATTGTTTACTCAGCCACACCTTCTCCAGAGACCACGTAACCCCTGTCCTTGAAAAAAAAACTTCACTGTTTTAGTCCCTCCCTGCATTCACTTCAAACTGCTCCTCATCACCTACAAATCTCTCAATAACCTTTCCGGCTCCATTAATGGCCACCAAGATGATCCATTTCATCAGAATTTCATCTAAGATGAAGTGGAATATTGTGCATTGTTGTACTTAAATGTACTCAGCTTAAATGAAACAAGCCGGATTTTACAAATTCTCTCCCTCCTCCAAATATTTTTTAGAAATTGATCTTTCTGAGCTCAAGCTAGTGCAGTAGGTTCTTCCCAAGTATTCCTCTGGTTTATATTTTTAATTGACTATGTTTGTTCTTGTGACAAATCAAAATGACAGATGCTTCATTAATGGAGACATGTTTACGATTGTGTAATGATTAATTCTAACCATTTTTTTTCTATCCACAGGAATGGATTGATCCTGATCTTGGATGGACAATCGAAAAATACAGATTCCCAACCATTGTTTTGCCAGTTGATAAAATCTGGACTCCTCAGATAGTACTGGACAATGCGTGAGTGGAGACTAATACTCATTTAATTCACAGATTATTCTGATTCAGTTTATTATGGTTGAGGTTGTAGGTTGTGCTAAGTGAGTTTAAATGAGTTAACTCACATAAATGTTATTAGCCAAGTAAAAAACTTTCAAGTATTAATAAGAGAATAAACTTGTATTTAAGTTGTATTCATTTAACTTATTTCATGAGTTCACTTCAAGAGGGAATGGTCAGCGAGTGATGAAAGTTGACGCAGGCTGAACATTTGTTTAGTTGAGAACAGTTGTGTGATCCTCACTTGATGCCGATGCCATGTTGTTTCACATAGACCCATGTTTCAGGACATGGAAGGGTCACCAAAACAACTGCCTGACATGCAACAAACAGAAACTAGTAACAGCAGAGTACACCAGTCCCCATTTCCAGATAAACCCCTGAGTGAAGCAATGGGATTCAGAGTTTGTTTGCTTTGATCCGTTCAAAGCTGTCATGAAACAGGTCAAAACAATTCTTTTTGATTTCACTAACTGCAAAACTCTTTGTTGTCTTCAAAAGAGTGTGTGCTTTCCAGCACCGTGGCCTAGTGGCTAGTGCACAGGATACGCACAAATGCAAATATGTGAAACTGTGCGTAACTGAGCAGTACGACACGAGTTCGAATCCCGAGCTTGCTGTTGTTTGCTATTCCGCCCCTAACTTCCTGTCTCTTTTCACTGTTCCATCAACTGACAATAAAGGCAACTGCCACAAAAAAAGTATGTGCTGTGAATTTTGGCTACTTTCTAATCCACCGTTGAGCTCACCATCTCTGAAACTCTCAAAGCTGGTGAGTAAAAATGTCAAAGCCGTTCACTGAGCGGAGAAGTGCCGGTGAGCGAAAGAGACTCAAGTGAAAGCCCTTGGCCATACTAACTCCACACATGGGTTTTCAGTAGGAATTAAATCTATCTGGGTTTCCATCTGTAACAATCTCTCTCTAGCGCGCTTGCTCATGTGATTCTCCTGTGTTTGTTTTCCCATGTCAGCATTGTCATGTCTTCCTTCCGTGTCTCTCATTTGAGTTTTCCTTTATAAGCTCTGGTTTTGTTTCCTTCTGTGCTGGTTCATTGTCATTGATCATTCCGAGCACTTTCGTAGTATTGCTGTAGAGATTATTTCTTTTCGAGGTGCCTCTCCGTTACCTTTGTGAGTCAACAAGATATTTAAGTTCAATTCTGAGTATTATTTTGGCTGCATTTATTTTCTCTAAGAGTGTTTGTTTATATCTTATTTTACTCTGTTCCAAGTTATTATTTTTAACTTCTTTAGTTATTCTTTAGTTTAGCTGCCTGTTTCCAGTGTTTTAGTTAGTTAATGTTTTCCCCTCTCACGGGGCTTTTGTTTTTATTTGTTTATTTAAATAAAGAGCCCCTCTGCTGAGTGTATTTTGCGTATGAGTTCTTGTCTCACTGCCGCCACCTAAGCAGTGATACACCCTACCTACAAGATCCTGACACCATTGTGTTGTAGCCTTGCTTGTAATGCTGCTTTACACACTATCTCACCCTTTCCCTCATGTGTCCACGGTCTCCTAGAGTTGACACTAATGTGGTGCCGTACTCGGATGATGTTCAAGTAAGGAGGGATGGAGTCGTGAATCATGCGGTGATTTTATTCACTACTGTGGGCTGTGAAATAAACCTCTTCAACTACCCTTTCGTCATGGGTTCTTGCCCCGTGGCCATTAATGGATGGACCCAGAAAGGTAAGAACGAATGGCTTTTGTAAACACATGGATTGTTAGCAGACTGTGCCAGAAGGTTCATGAATGCTTTTTTTTAATTAAAGTGCAAGCTTTGGTTTCTGCAGAACAATGGTTTTGTTTGGAGGACAATCATGCCTCATATATTTTAGCAAACAAGGAGTTCCCTCAGCTCACCCATGATCACTGTTTGATGAAGGTGATGCAGCTGAGGGCAAATATTATTAAACTGTCCTTTTTTCTGATGCAGGCTGTACAATGAAGCTGCAGATATCGGACAATGTCTCTATGGTCGGGGCAAGCCGGGGAGAATGGCAGACTATGGATGTGAAGAAAATTGTGGATTCGTCTGAACGGGTTTATCTTGAAGTAACTATATTTTAAAATTCCAAATATGAGTATACCCGCTACCACAAACACATAAACTTGAAATGAATGGATAAATAGACCCTAACTTTGAATAAAATCACCCCAACTCTGGTGAACATACCTTATCCGAAGAATGTAAAGAAAATTCGGATGAAGCAGATGAATGTAGGGAGCTTAATAAAAGCTTTTATGAAGCATCCTGAGCTCAAAACAAGACGAATCTGTACAGCGGCACAGCATGGAACACCCGGCCATGGCCAAGACACACGCAGTGGCCAATCTCATGCTCCCTGGACCACTCTTTCACAATTTGAGGTAGAAGAATTCAGGCAGTTTCATCTTGGGATCAGGGAAGTAACTGGAATCCATTGTCTTTTTTTTTTTATATATATATATATACACATTGACGTTTAAGAAATGATAAGAAACTCGTTGCACCAGTTATGGTTAAAAACATGTTTCCAGCTGATAGATTATATTTTAAAAGGCTCATACATCTCCCTATAGACCTTGTGTATATAGAGGTCTCTAGTTTACGGGTCACTGACACCCGTATCTCTTAAGACTGATTGCCCTGTGAATCCTCCGAGTCACTGAGTAAGCCCACACATACATTAGCCCATTGGCCTGTCCAGATTGCAGCCATTGATGGGATTTCCGGGAGCTTCCCGGAGGCCTCAATATCTCAGCCAGACCATCCAGCATGGCATGACAATGCAGTGCGTGAGGCAGCTGATGCAGAGCGCATGGAAATTATATTTGAGCTCTATTATTAAACTATATCCTACAGAAATAAAAAGAAACCCTACAGAATGTATGTAGTATTCAAACATATCTTGTCTGAGAATGTGAAGCTTTATCAGAGTTGCTTTTGTTAACAATCCATTCCTTCGTGTAGGTCTTTCTGTCAATCAATCCGTTCAGTGCTGTTGTGACCCTGATCCTGCCCAGTGGTCTGCTGCTGCTGACTGATCTGTTCAGCTTCGCTATGCCATTTGAAGGAGGGGAACGCAACACCTTTAAAGTCACTCTGGTCTTGAGCTTCACAATGTTTCTAATAATCCTAAATGATCATCTTCCGAATGGAGGCTCCTGTAGCCCTCTACTGCGTAAGTGAGACAACAAAGATCTCTGTTAGCATTTGAAGTGGATTACAGGAGAGGAGATAAGGTTGACAATGTTTTGAGCGCTTTTGAGTTGTCTTAAAACAAGATTAGACACTTTCTGTGACACAATGCAATTTCTTAACGCATTACCTATGCAAAAGCTACAATTAAACAAATGATCAGTATTAATGAGTAAAATCTGGGATTATCTACGGGTTCATCTTCAGAAAATACAACTCCCTAATAATGAACTGTGAAAAAATTTCTTGGTTTTTAAAAAAGACGTTGAGTTTGAGTCGATTCTGACTTTTAAAATCAGAAAATGAAGCACGCCGCCCGACCAAAGGTGTCCTTCGCTATGTTGATAGCCCTGCCTCACATCTTGGGGGTGAGCAAATATGTGTATAATTTTCATCGATAAATTGAAAGACAAGAGTATAATCATGAAAAAGGAAACATAAACCGCTATGGGAAGCAATGCGATCATACGTGGCCTGCCTGTCGAGTAGAAACAAAGCGACCCCGGCAGCCGATGCTAACTGTTCTTCATTGCTTCATTCTCAAGTTTACGTAAGTTTTACTTTATGCTGTATTATACACTTTTTTTTTGTTCCACAGGCCATTTTCGTTTCAGTTTTTAACCTGTTCTCAATAATTGTTATTAATAACAACTCGTGCCGTCCTCTCCAGCGCCGCGGTCACACTATGGAGAATTCGGTCAGGTCCGTGCACTTTTGTACATTTTAGGACGTCAGTATTGCGTCGGTAACTCTTTAACACCTAAATAATAATGATACTGTAATTCTAACAGCTATAACAAGCCTGGTATTCTTGTCTCGTTTTCAATCATTGTGTCAGAATATAGCGTTTGTATGATTTTTTGCCACTTTTTAAAGGAAGTAAAACTTTCAAAATCTGGCAAACATTATTCAGTTCTATGTTATAAATGGGGCGGCACGGTGGTGCAGTGTGTAGCATTGTGGCCTACCACAGTTCTTGCCGGTGACCCTCCTGGAAGGAGTTTGCATGTTCTCCTGGTGCTTGCGTTTATTTTCCCCACAATCCCAAAAACATCCGGTTAGGTTAATGGAATAAACTAAATTCCCCGTCAATGTGAATGTGTGAGTGAATGTTCCCCTGAGATGTACAATGAGATTTTTGAGATAACAGAAACAGAAATGAACCTCAACCTTTTGAGAATTAAATCCATAAGATTTGATTGAATAGGGCTTTCAGTTTCCATTTCACAGATTGTTTTATTCATAAAGGTCCAGGCAGTTTTTTTTTTCATCTGTAGAGTAGTTCCTGTCCAGCTGAAGATAGAAAATCTCTAGAAATGTAAATACATTACATCAGATTAAATTTGTCCAAAAGTAAGTCTTGTGTTTCTATACAAAAATTAGCAAAAGATAAGATCAAAATAATGAATGAATCAATATGTTGTTAAATTGAAGAGCATGAGCAGTAAAAAGCAATATTTTTTAATGTCATTTAGACAAATGACACTATATATTGTAATAAAGCTTAGAATATACCCTGTGTATAAAAACATCGATTGAGACCATGACACGCCCCCTGCCTGCAGCTGCTGCTGTTTGTGTTCCACAAAACTCCCAGGGGCACTCCTCACTCTTGACGTTCATCTTAACGTCATATTTCACTATTTACAAATGTTTTGCTTCTGAAATCCAACACTTTATTGAGCCAAAAACTGTGGATGAATGTGAGGAAATAAAGAAGAAAAGATACACCTCATGCACGAATGCGGAAGAAGAATCACAGACATATAACACATTAATAAACAGTACAATCTAGCACTAATAAACCTAATACTACTAGTATGACAATGCAGAATAGTTTTAATTTCGTCGTCAAAGTCCAATATTTGACATTTTTAAACATATTTTATTATTAAAATGAATGATAAAAATGTTATTAATAATATTTTAATGCTTGAATTGGGATTGTTTCCAGTTTTATATTGGCTCTTGTAGAAATAAAATTTTTATAATACATTTATTTTTTTTTTTGTGCTCCATGAAATGATTCAAAGCTTGATTTTACGGATGTAAATTTTACACTCCTGTCATTGGCTCATTCTTATTAATCAGAGATATAATTTCCCTTAGGATGAACTCCCTCTGTCAGATTCTCTGCATAATTCAGACTTTTCAGTTTCTTCAAATACCACGAAATAGTAGGGACAACACATCTTGTGAGTGCACAGAGTTTGGTTATTTCACCAAGAGTAATGTGAAAATGGATTTTTTTTCTGCCTTCTCCTGTAAAGATTATCACTTCAGCTTCTGCCTGGTGTGTTTGGTCATCAGTATGCTGACTTCCATCGTGCTGACGCGTCTGTCTGTCGATGACATCAGTCTGAAATGCGGAAGCACTGCCAAGGTTCATCCAAGTGAAGAGGACCACCACACTGTGGACAGTGAGAAAGGTTTGAGTTGATCTTTTTTTGCTTATTTTTATTGGTTCCCATGAAGAAGAATATAACAAAGAATTTATTAATACGATCACATCATCTATGCTTGACACAATTTCACTTTAAAAAGTTAATACGATGCACTCAACATGGTTTTACGATGACGAATCAGGTGACCTGCTTCAGGCAAACCTAGCGCCATGCCTGTTCGTTCAATATGCGTCTCACAAATAGGGAAGTGCTCCGCCATTGTTCGATTCCTTATATGACCCTGTTGACGGTCTGCTCTCCCTCGCAGCATCAGAATATGTGCAGTCTTTGGTTTCAGACCTTTCTCCCTCCGGGGTTGTTTGCTCGGAAGATCATCAAAGATCTACCCATCGGTGATCTACCCATCAGAGATCTATCCATCAGTGTCCATCTTGGCTCGGTGTGAGTGGACAGAAAAAGTTATATCTGCTAGCTGTACGTTTAAACTACTAGGGCAGCACTGCACAGTTTAGCTCCATCCTCAGCCTAACACACCTGATGCGGCCCGTCAGGTCCTTCAGGCTGTTTGTAAGCTGCAGGTCTGGGTCTCTCCGAGAAGGGCTCCGGATCCCCGCACCCCTGCTCTACAGGAATCTAAACAATGACCCTCTCCATGCTGAAATCAATAGGTCTGAGATCTCAGAAAATGTTGCTCCAGTCTTTTTATTATTTGGAAATAAGTTACTGAAATTGTTCGCCTTTTCATTAAGGAAAAAACAGCCAGCTGGAATAATCTCTTCAGTGGAGTACAAGCGATTTTGTGGGTACCTGTAATTAAAAAAAAAATGAAAAAAAGAAAATTGGGTCAAGTTTTGATGTTTAATTCTGAATTTTTTTTGTGAAAAATGTGTAAGGTATATAAGTCCCAAATTTCCAGATGCTTTCTTTATTTACTTTATACATACTTATATTTTACTGGTCTGCATTCACAGGTTCCGGTGTGATTTCTACAGCATCTGGTGATCTCACTGCAGAGGGATCTGCTTTATCAAAAATAGTGAACTTTCTAGAGAAGCTCTATAATGAAGAGATGGAGGAGGAGACAAAAAAGGCCTTTGCATATCGACTGGACAAATTCTGCTTTCGGTTCTTCTTAAGCATTTACATACTCTATGTTATTGTAGTTGTTAGCATTAGCCGAACAGATATTTGTAAGGTTGATAATTTAGACTTTTGGGATATGTCAAGCAACGGAGATAACTCCTTTGACTACTCCGGTGTTGACAACTTAGAGACTTTTCAGATCCCTTAGTGACTTTTTCCTGGCGACTTTCACCGACGAAAATTCCTGGACGCCATAATGGAAATCATACCCTGAGTTCAAAGGTTAGTTAAAGCCTTTTATCTGAGGATGATTCAAGTGCTTTTTGCATGTACAGGAATACTTCAAGATTATTCCATTCCAGGGTGGCCTTTGTATCCTGAATTCGAAAGAAATCATGTAATTTTTCTTCAATCCTTTAATCTATACATTGTTAATGTAATAAATGATAATAAAACAATTAAAACATAAAATCATCACAGAATAATTTTCTTCTTCTCCTTTCGGCTGTTCCCAGTTCAGGGGTCGCCACAGCGAATCATCCGTTTCCACCTAAATCTGTCCTCAGTATCCTCTACTCTTGCACCAACTACCTTCATGTCCTCTTTCAGCACATCCATATATCTCATCTTTGGCCTTCCTCTTGACCTCTTGCCTGGCATCTCCATCTCCAACACCCTTCTACCAATATAACCACTATCCCTCTGTGGTGGAAAATGAGGCAAAAAATATCAAGGAGTCAAATTATGAATTGACAAAATCACAAAGTATTTATTCAGGATGCAAGCAACGGTTTTTAGATAGCAGATCGAACCCAAAGATGTTGCGTTGGTTGCATACCCTTTGGGCATGGCAATCAGTCTTAAATACAATACTAAGATGGGCTGATCCCAGACATTGACAAATCAAATTGATAGATGAGAAACACACGTTTACAGAAACACCTAGAGTTAGCAGTTTAAATGTTCAAAGGTAATGTCATGACAAATGTCAGGTCGCTCTGTACACAAAAACTGGAAGACTAGTTACGCAGGCATTAATTTAAAAACAGAATAGTCAAGCAGAAAAGATACTGAAGCATTAAGGATTTAAAACAGTTAAACTATTTAAACCTAATGAGAAAATAATTATCGCAACCACACCTCCTCTGCACGTCCAAACCATCTCAATCTGGCCTCTCTGACTTTGTCTCTAAAACAACCAACCTGAGCTGTCCCTCTGATGTGCTCGTTCCTAATCTTGTCCATCCTAGTCACTCCTAAACTGAACCTCAACATCCTCATCTCTGCTACTTCCATCTCTGCCACAGTCTCTAACCCATACATCATAGCTGGTCTCACTACTGTTCTGTACACCTTTCCTTTGATTCTAGCTGACACTCTTCTGTCACACAACACCCCCGACACTTTTATCCATCCACTCCAACCTGCCTGCACTCGTCTCTTCACCTCTTTTCCACACTCCCCGTCACACTGGACTGTTGACCCCAAATACCTAAACTCCTGCACCTTCTTGACCTCAGCCCCCTGTAACCTCACTGTTCTATTTCCCTCCCTCTCGTTCAAACACATGTATTCTGTCTTGCTGCGACTGACTTTCATTCCTCTTCTTTCTAGAGCTGACCTCCAACTTTCCAGGTTTTCCTCCACCTGCTCTCTGCTCTCACTACAGATCACAATGTCATCTGCAAACATCATTGTCCATGGAGATTCCTGCCTGACCTCATCTGTCAACCTGTCCATCACCATAGCAAATAAGAAGGGACTCAAAGCTGATCCTTGATGTAGCCCTACCTCCACTTTGTCTGACCTACAGCACATCTCACTGGTGTCTTACTCCTCTCATAATATCCTGAACTACTCTGGCGTACTTCTCTGCCACTCCTGACCTCCTCATACAGGACCATAGCTCCTCTCTTGGCACCCTGTCATACGCTTTTTCTAAATCCACAAAGACGCAGTGCAGTTCCTTCAAGCCATCTCTGTACTTCTCCGTTAACAATCTCAGAGCAAAAATTGCATCAGTAGTGCTCTTCCTGGGCATGAAGCCATGCTGCTGCTCACAAATATCCACTTCTCTTCTTAGCCTAGCTTCCACTACTCTTTCCCAAAGTTTCATTGTGTGGCTCATCAGCTTTATGCCTCTGTAGTTGTTACAACTCTGCACATCACCCTTGTTCTTAAAGATTGGTACTAGGACACTTCTCCTCCATTCCTCAGGCATCTTCTCCCTCTCTAAAATCCTGTTGAATAACCTAGACAGAAACTCCACTGCTGTCTCTCCTAGACACTTCCACACCTCCACTGGTATGTCATCTGGACCAACAGCCTTTCCACTCTTCATTCTCCCAAGGGCCTTCCTCACCTCATCCTTTCTAATCTTTTCAACTTCCTGCTCTACAATATTCACATCTTCCTCCCTTCTTTCCCTTTCATTCTCCTCATTCATCAACTCCTCAAAATACTCCTTCCATCTTCTCAGCACCCTCTCCTCACTTGTTAGCACCTTTCCATCTCTATCTTTAATCACCCTTATCTGTTGCATATCCTTCCCATCTCTGTCTCTCTGTCTCGCTAATCTATACAATTCCTTCTCGCCTTCCCTCGTGTCTAACCTGGCATACAACTCATCATATACTTTCTGTTTGGCCTTTGCCCCCTCCCTCTTCACTCTGCGCTGCGATTCCTTGTAGTCCTGTCTACTTTCTTCAGTCCTTTCGATGTCCCACTTCTTTTAGCTAGCCTCTTCTTCTGGATGATGTCCTGTACTTCCTCATTCCACCACCATGTTTCTTTATCTTCTTTCCTCCTTCCAGCTGACACACCTAGCACCTTTCTTCCTGTCTCCCTGATCACTTCTGCTGTAGTTTCCCAGTCATCTGGAGCTCTTCCAGACCACCCAAAGCCTGTCTCAGCTTCTGTCTGAATTCTTCACAATCTTCTTCCTTTTTCAACTTCCACCACTTGGTCTTCTTTTCAATCTTTCGTCTTCTCTTCTTTCTGACCACCAGAAACATCCTACACATCACCATCCGATGCTGTCTGGCTACACTCTCTCCTACCACTAATTTACAGTCTCTGATCTCTCTCAGATTGGCTCGTCTACAAAGGATGTAGTCTACCTGCGTACTCCTACCTCCACTCTTGTAGGTAACTCTATGTTCCTCCCTCTTCCGGAAATACTTATTAACTACAACCATTTCCATCCTCTTGGCAAAGTCCACCACCATCTGTCCTTCTAGGTTCCTTTCCCTAACACCGAACCTGCCCATCACCTCCTCATCACCTCTGTTGCCCTCGCCAACATGCCCGTTGAAATCTGCTCCCCCTACTACTCTCTCTCCTCTGGGAACACTCTCAATCACCTCATCCAACTCACTCCAAAATCTCTCCTTCTCTTCCAACTTACAGCCTACTTGTGGGGCATAACCACTCACTACATTCAACATCACCCCTTCAATTTCTAACTTCAAACTGATCACCCTGTCTGACACTCTTTTCACCTCTAAAACATTCCTCACAAACTACTCCTTCAGGATCACTCCTACCCCATTTCTCTTCCTATCCACACCATAGTAAAACAGTTTGTATCCCCCTCCAATACTACGCGCTTTGCTGCCCTTCCACCTGGTCTCCTGCACACACAGAATATCTACCTTCCTTCTCTCCATCATGTCCGCCAGCTCCCTACCCTTCCCTGTCATTGTACCAACGTTAAGAGTCCCTATTCTCAGATCTATACTCCTGCCTTTCCTCTTCTCTTTCTGTCGACGAATCCTTCTCCCTCCTCTCCTTCTTCGACAAACAGTAGTCCAATTTCCACCGGCACCCTGTAAGTCAACAGCACCGGAGGCGGTCGTTGTTAACCCGGGCCTCGACCGATCCGGTATGGAAATCGATTTGGTGGCATTTTTTTACGCCGGATGCCCTTCCTGACGCAACCCTCTCTATTTATCCGGGCTTGGGACCGGCACAGAAGTCACTGGCTTGCAACCCCTGTGGCTAGATTACGATAAGTTTGAACACAAACTATTTAATTCTTTTTAAAAACCCTCGAGATGCCAATCAAGTTGCTGTTTTGGGGCGTCAAATGTATCCGGGGAATGCAAAATATTTTATTGAATCGTACCAAGATGCTACGAGTCAACCTTATGGATACCTCCTAGTCGACTATAAAGCAAAAACGCCCGAGGAATTTAGACTCAGAAGCGGTTTACTTTCGGACAGACAGGTCGTCTATCTCCAAAAGAA
>SRMA01025859.1:213746-243455 GCA_007224835.1 Danionella cerebrum | reverse complement strand
AGTAGCATACATTTCAACAGACTTCTTGTACCCAAAGGTTATTGTAGCTGCCTGGATTAACATGTCATTTTGTGAAATTTCCATCATAGCTGGCACAAAGTTTGTAAGCAAAAGTCAGCACAGAAAAAGAAAAGGCGAAATTTGAAACTTGATTTAAAGGAGCTATGACAGGATCAGCAAGAAATATCTACAACTCAAAATTCAAAGCACAGGGGAAAAAACATGTGCCAGCTCTTTGCATGATAAGATGCTAACTGGATGTGGAGAAGGCAAAGCTTTTTCTGATTTCCCTGTCTCATTTTTGTCCCTGTCCCATGAAGAACTCAGAGAGGAAAGACTGAATTAAAGCAATTTAAAAAAAGAATGGGAACTTTCTGAAGAGCTGTAAAGATAAATGGCTTTTGTGGTTATGTAAATTACCTTAAATTAAAATGTGTTATGGTCAATCATCTTAAATGCCACATACAATGTTAAACACTTCTTTTAAGTGTTATGTTAAATGACATTACAAGCTTACATCTTAAATTTGTAATTTGAAAAATAATTTGAAATATTTCATAAAATCCTTCCTCAAAATTGGAATTTAAAGCAATACCGGAAAGGGAGCAAAAAAAAATTGTTGTCACATTTTAAAGATCAGATCTTTAGAGGGGTATTCTGGGTAACGGTTGACTTGGGATCACTTTAAAAGTGAACATTAAAGTCTACAACCAAGTGTTTTGTTACAAGACAGAGTAAGGGGATTCATATGAGAGAAAAAAGCAAATTGTTTCTCTATATATGCGTGGAAATGGATTTGGTGGCTCAGAGGGGGGAGAGAAACGGTGGAGAATATTACAGAGTAACACATACCGAAGACAGTTCTGGCTGGCACAGATTCCTTATTTATCCAGAAAGAGACTTGCGAGAGGATTACAGTCATGATGCAAGGGATGTACGTCTGAATCATGAAGTAGCCCATCTTCCGCTTCAAGTGAAAGTAGACCGTCATTACCACATATTCACCTGTTAAGAACAAAAATAAGAACAGGAAGAACAATATTAGCCTTAAAGGGAACACGTAAAGAGATCAAGGTCAGAATGACAGACTGTCACCTCAGCAGACTTATTTTGGCTGAGCAGCAAAACTTTTCTGGCAGATTCATCTTCCAGTAACAGAATGAGGCTCACCGCCATATTGGGTTGAACAATACAGGGCAATAAAACCTAAATCTGTGTCAACTATTGACTTAAAAATGGATAAAAAACATAATGTAGAATCACTCACATCTGGTTATATTCAAAATGAATAAAATCCTTTTAAATCAACCCCATGCAACACTCCTGAATCATGCAAGCTTAGCTCAAAATAACCTCTCAATGTTATTTATGTCATTGTCGCTGTATTAATTGCTATTTTCAGTTTATTACTAGCCAACTAAACAGCTACCTCTGATTTCCTAGTATGCACAGTGTTTTAAATAATCAACTGTTTTGAAAGAGCTATTATTTGACCTTTACAGCCGATGCTTGGCCATGTGGAATGAATAATATTATTCATGTTAATCTTGGTTAGGATGCCATCAAATATTCGACATATCCAGAATCAAGTGACTGGGGCACAGACCAGGTGTCTTTGAAAGGACTGATAGGATGGATTTAAATGTAACATGACCCGAAGAGCATGAAGCTTAAAGAGCATTTATTCAAACTGACATTTGGATGAAATGAAAAAAATATATGTGTTTTTGTAATGTAAAAGTTGACCTTAAAGCACATAATCCTGGTTACTGAGTGTATTGGTTTAATATTATTATT
This sequence comes from Danionella cerebrum, assembly GCA_007224835.1. Taxonomy (NCBI): domain Eukaryota; kingdom Metazoa; phylum Chordata; class Actinopteri; order Cypriniformes; family Danionidae; genus Danionella; species Danionella cerebrum. The sequence goes on along the minus strand of SRMA01025859.1, from coordinate 241,658 downwards.
TTTGTATTATTTATTTCAAGTAAATTACGCTTTCCTTATAAAGTGATGATAATGCTGAAAAATTGCAGTGGTGGTGGAGAATCGTAGAAATACAGTTTTGTGCTGCTAAAAGATCAAATTGAGTAAAACATACTAAGTTTGGAAAAAAAAAAACCTAAGGACTTTTTTGGTTTTAAGGAATTTTTGTGTAAATTGCTTCCAGTGAAAATACTTTTCAAAGACTTTTCACCTGAGTGTTGTATCGAACTAATGTAAAGTATTTTGGGAGGAAACTCATTCATTCATTCATTTTCCATTCCCGCTTATTCCCTTTCGGGGTCACGGGGGTCTGCCGGTGCCTATCTCCGGCACACATTGGGCGAGAGGCGGGGTACACCCTGGACAGTTCGCCAGTCCATCGCAGGGCAACATTCACACACACACATACACACCTAAGGGGTATTTTAGATTAGTCAATTAACCTAACCGCATGTTTTTGGGATTGTGGGGGAAACCGGAGTACCCGGAGGAAACCCACGCAAGCACAGGGAGAACATGCAAACTCCTTCCAGGAAGGTCACCGGCGAGCCTTGAACCGACAACCTTCTACCTGGAAGGCCACAGTGCTACCCACTGCGCCACTGTGCTGCCCTACAAACATATTGTATATTTTATTTTTTTATATATAAAGTGTTTATTTTTGAAGATGTGTATTGATATAGTAATGTTAGCCAATGAATTCTAACAAACACTTTTTTTTATCTCTTCATGGGATCAATACAAAGAATGGTTAAAAATTTGCTAAGCCATCAGAACCCAACCGAAAACCGTGGTTAAATATCGAGGTATGTACCAAACCATGAGCTTTGTGTACTGTTGCATCCCTACTGTTGGACAACATTCAATGGCAGCGTCCAGAAGAGCTCAGAGGTTTCCTCATATTTGCCCAGTGCCATTAGGTGGTTTCATGTCGTCTATTTGAACATTTAAAACAACCATGATTGTTATATTTTCCAATACTCACATTAACCATATACTTATAGTAACTCATTAAGGTTTTCAGTCCCAGGAGAATGCAACTAATACAACTTAGAATGTAATATAAAGACTCCACCAAATATGAAAAATAGTTGCTAACACACCGTCTAGTAATCCGCACTTTGCATTTAGACAAATCCGCATTTGGTTTAGTTTTTGCTGTTCACACTCTCACACCATACATTGTTTGCTAATTTTATGCCAGCCTGCCATTAAAAGGCTGTAGTCGAGTATTAAATGAAATACAAATAGAAAAGTTTTGTTAGGTAGGATCTGGGTTGTTGCCATTAAAGATGATTGTTCAGTAGCAGACAGTAAACATTGACTCGAGACATGCTCAGCAGCTGTGTTCATTTAAGATATTCAAGTTGCCTGCTGGCACTTTCTGCTCTCAGAAAATACAGACAAGCTTTTATTTTAAAAAAAGGCTGTTTAATGATGTAGTTTTTCATGTTTCTATAGGCAACTTGAGCATCCATGAGGAACTGGAGCAACTTGTGGCAGAGTTCTTGGGGATGGAGTCCGCCATGGCATTTGGAATGGGTTTTGCAACCAATTCCATGAACATTCCAGCACTAGTCGGAAAGGTCAGCATTTTTCTGTTATCATTTATATAGATGCCATTATTCTGTTATCTCTGGGATGCTCATATCATTCTGAAACTATAAAATGTTTAATGTGATAGAGCAACCGCATGGACCAACACTTTAAACTGTTCCTTGTAAAATGTATGTACAACAAGCAAGCAACATTAAAAGTGACACATGTATTTAGGCTATGTGATTAAGGTTTGTTCACATTTGGCATAATGACGTGGTCATCAAAACCAGTTCTGTTGAGAAGTCCTCAGGATTTGGGGGCTGACTTAGGGGTGTCAGTATGTATGCGATGGACTGTGCAAATGGGGATGCCTTTGTCAGGGCAAGCCTTTTTGAGCTTGTAGCCTTGGGGTATGGGATCCAGCAAATTCTGCCTCCTCAAGGACATGTCACATTAAGGATAATCAAGATACAGATGACAGCAGATGTATGGCTTACTGTGTCCCGCAGCAAATTAAAACATTCATAAATCCATGAAAATAGTTTTGAATACCTGATTAGAAAAATTCAAATCAGTTAATTGACCTGGTAAAACATAAAGAACTCAGGGAAAAGGACAGGAAGTGTGATCACTTTAGATATTCAAAACACACAGCAAATATGGTCATTACTCCCACATGAACAGGCTTTTCTTATTTATAGACTAAAGGAGACTAGGCACACCTCATATCTCTCATTTTATGTCTGCATTATAAATATTTGAGTTTAGATACTATAATATAAAGTATATAATTGTAGAAAGTCAATGAGAAAAGGTAATGTTTAAGTTGATTAGCCTGTTAGCTTCAGATACTACATTGCTGTAATGGTTTAGAACACTGCTAACATGTTTGACGGGCGCTTTCTATTCTACTTCCACTGTGCAGCATCCAGCTGTATGATGTGATGACTGCCTTTTTGTGCCAAACACACCACATACTGCTCTGGTAGATAAGAGACTAAGAGATGTAGCCAAATAGAATATAGGTGGTTTGGGGGTAAATTTGGCCAGTTTTATACCCCTACTCTTTTTCGAGGAGCATGTTGGGATTTTAATGACTGCTGAGAGTCAGGACCTCAGAAGTCTCTTTTGAAGGATGGAACTGCTTTATAAACAGCACTGTGTCCTTATCAATGCACTGGGCTACCATGACCCACTGGTCTCTCTAGCACCATTTCCCACAACAGCTTGTTTCCCAACCATGTACTTCCTGAAATCCTTGCTGCTTGCCTATGGTGAACAAACAGTCCTGAATGACATGGTATTTTGTTTTGAATATTTTAGCATGCTAGTTACACTATTAAACATACTGCTTGCAGGTTTTTAACACGATTTTGTTCAATGAAATATTGGAATAATTTTACTATTTTGAACCAAGTTGAATGGCTTGAGACAGTGGTAGCGTGTTTTACAGTAAAATGTCAATTGTATGTTTATAGAAAGTTTCTGGGTGGTAGAAAAGTGATGAAATACCATATTTTTCGGCTCATAAGACGCACCGGCACATAAGACGCACCCAATTTTTAGGAAAATCCAGAAAAAAAAGATTCTGAACCAAATACTGTTGTAAAATGTTTTAGATCAACTGTGTAAAAGTTAACAGCCAAACATGTAACATGAACAGACAGTAAACAGTAAAAGTAACAAAAAAAAGGCTGTAATGTTTTTCTTTGCCCCCACTCATCACTCTAAAGTCCACCATTCGTTATCACCATCACTGTTCCAGTGCAACATTGTCACTACATTACTAATAATAGCCAGTAACATTGTCACTACATTAGTAATAATAGCCAGTAACATTGTCACCACATTACTAATAATAGCCAGTAACATTGTCACTACATTACTAATAATAGCCAGTAACATTGTCACTAAATTACTAATAATGGCCAGTAACATTGTCACTACATTACTAATAATAGCCAGTAACATTGTCACTACATTACTAATAATAGCCAGCAACATTGTCACTACATTACTAATAATAGCCAGAAACATTGTCACTACATTTACTAATAATAGCCAGTAACATTGTCACTACATTACTAATAATAGCCAGTAACATTGTCACTACATTACTAATAATAGCCAGTAACATTGTCACTACATTACTAATAATAGCCAGTAACATTGTCACTACATTACTAATAATATACAGTAACATTGTCACTACATTACTAATAATAGCTAGTAACATTGTCACTTCATTACTAATAATAGCCAGTAACATTGTCACTACATTACTAATAATAGCCAGTAACATTGTCACTACATTACTAATAATAGCTGGTAACATTGTCACTACAATACTAATAATAGCTGGTAGCATTGTCACTACATTACTAATAATAGCCAGTAACATTGTCACTACATTACTAATAATAGCTAGTAACATTGTCACTACATTACTAATAATAGCCAGTAACATTGTCACTACATTACTAATAATAGCTAGTAACATTGTCACTACATTACTAATAATAGCTAGTAAGATTGTCACTACATTAATAATAATAGCCAGTAACATTGTCACCACATTACTAATAATAGCCAGTAACATTGTCACCACATTACTAATAATAGCTAGTAACATTGTCACTACATTACTAATAATAGCTAGTAACATTGTCACTACATTATTAATAATAGCCAGTAACATTGTCACTACATTACTAATAATAGCTAGTAACATTGTCACTACATTACTAATAATAGCTAGTAAGATTGTCACTACATAATAATAATAGCTAGTAACATTGTCACTACATTACTAATAATAGCCAGTAACATTGTCACTACATTACTAATAATAGCTAGTAACATTGTCACTACATAACCAATAATAGCCAGTAACATTGTCACTACATTACTAATAATAGCCAGTAACATTGTCAGTACATTACTAATAATAGCTAGTAACATTGTCACTACATTACTAATAATAGCTAGTAACATTGTCACTACATTACTAATAATAGCCAGTAACATTGTCACCACATTACTAATAATAGCCAGTAACATTGTCACCACATTACTAATAATAGCCAGTAACATTGTCACTACATTACTAATACTAGCCAGTAACATTGTCACTACCTTACTAATAATAGCCAGTAACATTGTCACTACATTACTAATAATAGCTAGTAACATTGTCACTACATTACTAATAATAGCTAGTAACATTGTCACTACATTACTAATAATAGCCAGTAACATTGTCACTACATTACTAATAATAGCTAGTAACATTGTCACTACATTACTAATAATAGCCAGTAACATTTTCACTACATTACTAATAATAGCCAGTAACATTGTCACTACATTAATAATAATAACCAGTAACATTGTCACTACATTACTAATAATAGCCAGTAACATTGTCACTACATTACTAATAATAGCCAGTACTATTGTCACTACATTACTAATAATAGCCAGTAACATTGTCACTACATTACTAATAATAGCCAGTAACATTGTCACCACATTACTATTAATAGCTAGTAACATTGTCACCAGATTACTAATAATAGCCAGTAACATTGTCACTACATTACTAATAATAGCCAGTAATATTGTCACTACATTACTAATAATAGCTAGTAACATTGTAACTACATTACTAATAATAGCTAGTAACATTGTCACTACATTACTAATAATAGCCAGTAACATTGTCACCACATACTAATAATAGCCAGTAACATTGTCACTACATTACTAATAATAGCTAGTAACATTGTCACTACATTACTAATAATAGCTAGTAACATGGTCACTACATTACTAATAATATCCAGTAACATTGTCACTACATTACTAATAATAGCTAGTAACATTGTCACTACATTACTAATAATAGCCAGTAACATTGTCACTCCATTACTAATAATAGCCAGTAACATTGTCACTACATTACTAATAATAGCTAGTAACATTGTCACCACATTACTAATAATAGCCAGTAACATTGTCACTACATTACTAATAATAGCCAGTAACATTGTCACTACATTACTAATAATAGCCAGTACCATTGTCACCACATTACTAATAATAGCTAGTAACATTATCACTACATTACTAATAATAGCCAGTAACATTGTCACCACATTACTAATAATAGCTAGTAACATTGTCACTACATTACTAATAATAGCCAGTAACATTGTCACTACATTACTAATAATAGCCAGTAACATTGTCACTACATTACTAATAATAGTCAGTAACACTGTCACTACATTACTAATAATAGTCAGTAACATTGTCACTACATTACTAATAATAGCCAGTAACATTGTCACTACATTACTAATAATAGCCAGTAACATTGTCACCACATTACTAATAATAGCTGGCACAATGCAGCTGCTTACCTGCTCCGTACGATCCACGCAATGGTAGGATCGATGAGCACTGCTGGGTGTACAAATATGGCTGACTATCCGCAAATGCATTTAAAGATAGGAATAAATGTATTGTGACTAGTAGTAAATATATTTTGATGGGTGTAAAGATATTTAGAGCTATCTTCAATTGTAATTGCCCTAGTAAGAAAGTGAATTTGAGATATCTACTAGCCACAATACATTTATTCCTATCTTTAAATGCATTTGCGGATGGTCAGGGCAGATGTTTAAATGTTAAAAGGGCTTGCCATAGCTGACTACTCCGGAGCTAGGACGAAGCCGCGGCCTCTCTTACACCTCTCCTACAGCCGTGACCATTTTCCGCTCCGCGATGCTCTGCATTTGCCGTATAAGACGCACCAACTTTTCCCCCTCAGTTTGGGGGAAGAAAAAGTGCGTCTTATATGGCGAAAAATACGGTAGTTACCTATGTTTATATAGAAACCTCTTCTTTCTAAGCGATTGGAACCATTTTATCGCAGTTCCAATATAGTTTTCTAGTCTATCGAGAAGGATTGTGTGGTTGACTGTGTCGAAGGCAGCGCTCACATCGTATAAAACCAAAACAATCACTTTTTGGTATGTAACCAGATGTCATTGATTATCTTCAGTAGTGCTATGATGGAGTGATGAAGCAACTGGGGAGGAAGAGAAAACACAAGGAAAGGCTGACAGGGTGAAACTGGTGGCACAACCAGAGAACACGGTAGGTAGAAAATAGCCAGTCCAGCATCTACAAGAGGGGCCTTGAAGGCAAGTGGCTAGAGGGAGGGCTCTAGGAAGGGATTCCAGAGTTACACTGGAGAGTAGGGTCTTTGGGTTCTCTCCTGGGTTCAGTAAGCCTGATTGCTGAAAAGTGATGCTGAGACTGTGAAGGTAGCTTGATGGTAGCCGTGAGCTTGCGCCAATCAAGAGTTAAGAAGATATCTGCTGGAAAATGAGGGACCAGGCAAAAACTTTCCAATAGGCATTCAGTGGAGACATCATGGTTTATGTGTCTTAGATGATGACAGGAGCCAAAACTCTCCATTCTTCACTCGGAGGAGGCATTTAGGTCAGTGTCTTTCATGGGCAACAGACGGTTACAGGAGCCCGTGAAGTAACTGTATACATGACCATTTGAAAGGATGGCTATAACTTTGCACATCATTGTTTAGAGAAAAAACAGTGCAGACTGGACTCCTTCACTCTTTCCAGAAATGTAGTTTTGTAAAGCACTCTTGGGAAATCTTTGGAACCTTTAACCCAAATCCACTTACATTGCAATGTCAGAGTCTGTTTTGACATGTTCCTTCCTCAGATTTCAATCTGTACCCTTGGGCTTACAGAAACCTAACTAATAGGAAAATGCATCAATCCAAATTAGGGTCATATATGAGTCATTACTCACGACGGGTGAAAGGAAAGGGTAAACCCTGGACCGGTATATCTCAGGGTCACTTTAGAGGTAATAAATTATCATGCCATCAATGTTTGTGGACTGTGCATGAATGAAGTCCCAAGTCTGTGAAGTTGGTGTCTATTAAATTTTATTTATAAGTAGGCATTTCACTGAATTTCCTTTGGGTAAAATGACAACACTAGGCAGTGATTGCTTCCTGTCATATAAAAATAATACATCCAAAAAGACAGCTCTTCCTTCAAAAAAAGAGGACAGTTGACTTGGAGTTCAAAATGTTTGTGTTTTACTGCCCCCTACTGTCCACTGCATGCATTAAACGATAACATACTGGTGTACGTGCGGACCTGTCAATCAAAGTGACACACAATCACCTCCACTGATTAAAGCGTTACCTTGAAACGTGTGGGTGCCAACTCCTTTTCATGGGTTCCACGGGGGATGCTGATCGGAGCCAAAGACAGAGGAGAGGTGCAAAGGAAAGGGGCTTATAGAGCAGGTGGCGCTCTCGGTCAGGGGTTTGAATAGCTGGTTCCTGAATGGCAGCAGACTAAGGTGACCACTGTGCATCTCAAACACTGAGGTTATTTTTATCATAAGCCATGGAAAGAGAGGAGCTGCAGTGCTTCGTGTGGTCCTTCGTTATATTCAGTTTTTTTCTTAAATGAGAATCAGAAAACATTTGAGAGAAGCCCGTTCATCTGTAAATAAGAGCGACAGGGAAAGTGAAAGAGTATTGATTCATTTAATTCATTCCTCCCCTGACATTCAATCCCAGATGTCAGGGATGCTCTTAATGAAGTTCTGGAGAGTCGTCTTTTTCTCAACTGGTTTCCTTCTCTAAAGGAAAACAAAACATTGTAAATAATAGAGTTCAGAAATTGCATTATTTAATGTTTCTTCATTGTAGATAAAAAAGCAAATAAATTCAGTTGCTTTACAACGTTTACATTGTGGAAAAGCAGTTTTCCCAAACTTTTATGTTGTAAACAACTGGTAAGTGCCCATTAGTGCCTTTTTTGGCTTGCCATAAGATGACAGCTCGATAAATGGCGTTATTGGAGTGTAATAAAAAAAGGTTGGTTGTTAACAGCGGCATTTTTGCCTCAATTTTCACGTTTCAAATGCATTTTTAGTTTTAAAAATGTGTCTGGTAGGCACGATGCCTGTTAGTGACTCTTTTGGGTTGTCATAAGAAAAACTGTTGGTGCTACATTGCTAGCAATAGTGCTGATCTGTACCCGAGTGGAAGCCCATGCCCCACCCAGCATGGGCAGGCCCGCCAGTTCTGGACTGGTGAATTGTCCGACTTGATTGTGTTTGAGTCTGGTTCACATCCTCTTGCCATGTGATTGGCTGTTGGACCTGGGCTCCCTCATTGTGTACCTTTATAATCCCATGTTTTTTTTTTTTATTTCCTCTTTTTGATTTCTCTTTAGTTTTCAAGAGATTTGCTGCTCTACTTAGATTTTCTTTCTTCAGTTTAACACCTTGTCGTAATGTGGGAACCAAGGGTCGTAGGACTGGATTGAGGTCAAGGATGAGGAGAGTAGATTGCAAAACACCGTGTTTATTGTGCCACCAAGGGATGCAAAACAAACCAAACAAATAAACATATATACAAAATAAACACTGTAGCTACAAACAAAAACCTAATGTACTAGGGCAAACAAATCTTACTGCTAAACTGGGGTCAGCTAAATCTCACTAAGTAGCAGCAGTAGATGAGCTTCGCAAAAACTCAGTCCTAGCTCAGGTTGGAACAATCCAACAGCAGGTAAATAGTTCGCAATAAACTATTTGAAGACTGTCTCAAACGTCTCATCATTGATGTTTGACTCTTGATTTACTTTTAAAATAGATAAATAAATAAAATAGTGGTGGGCTAGGCTTAGCTCCATCACACACCTACAAAGGGTGTTTTTTTTTAGTTGTACTTCAATAAAGGACTTTCTTTTTGCACTCTACTGCTGCTCTGTGATTGAGTTCATGAAAACCCTACTGAGTATTCTGACAATCACATGGCCGGCGATGTGAAGCCGAACCGCTACGATCGCCTCCATGGAGCTGCCAGCAGAATGCTTTCTGCCCAATACAAGTCTATTAAAAAATTACATTATTTACTAACAGGTTAAATGATATACGATTATCGTGAGAAAGATCATTTATGCTGCTAATGAGCAAATTCAGAGAAGCCGTTCTTGTTTAAAATATTTAACAGACTGCGTGTGAGACGGGCGTGTGTGAGCCAGACTATGAAGCCAAGACTGTCCCTCCTTTTCAGGAAATCGTGTCTGCGCACATGCGCCACTCAATGGCGGCTTCCAGGAGAGCTCCACAATGGCTTCATATTAGCCCAATGACAGCAGTCATTTGTCCGTATGTCACGTTTGTCCATATGCTCAGTCTTCCTGCACTCCTTATTATCGCATCTGTTTCCCATGTCCGTCCTCCCGTTTCACAGGTGTCTTCGTTCAGTGTCTCATGTGTAATTCTCCCTGTGTTTTACCTCTGCGCGGGTTCATTAAATGTCTTTGGTCAATGTCAGTGCGTGTTCCTGTGTGTCCTCGTGCACTCGTTACAGCTCATTCAGTGAAATTTGGTAGTTTTATTATTTTGGTTCCTGTGTTATCTGTGAGCTAGCTTTATCTCTTCCTCAGTTTATAGTTAATCAGGGTTTTCCCCGATATGGGCATTTGTGTTGTTGGTTTTTTTTTCTGGGAATAAAAGCGACCATCTGAACTGTGCGACTGAATTTGTTGCTATCACCTGTGAAAAATCATGACAAAAAAAATGAATGGATATATACCCAAATTGTTCCAACAAAGTTAGGATCAGGGAACTGTTCAAAGTCACTTCTTACTGAAGCATTCTGTTATTTTCACAGAGTAGTCGTGTCGCAGATGATTTCACATTGAAGAACTATCTGGAGCCGCATTCAGTCATGCTGATTTCACACAGAACGATAGATTGGTGAAAGAAGATTTCACGCTGCACGACCACGACAAGAATGTTGTCCATGTTCTAAAAGTGTGTCTCGCAATCAAACACTTGAGAATTTTATTTAAAAAAGCAGGGTCACATGTGCCGGACAGAAGCACAAGACCAGGATTATTATCAAAATGTGAGCGCAAAATGTTTTTTTTTTTTTTTGGGTCCAAATAAAGCGAAAGGAAACCCCATTTGAACCAAAGCCACTGTTTATTAGGGCTGAGTAAAAAATATTGATTCTCAGATTTTAAATGATTTTCAGTTTAACGCAACAATATTGATTCAGGAAATCCAGAATTGATTTGTAATCCTTTAACACCGAATCTGACGCCGGCGACAGACTAGTGATATGCGCACTTCAAACTACGACAGCACTATTGAAAAAAAAAAATCTCAATAGATTTTGAAAGCTGAGAAACAGACCTTTCGAATGATATTACATTATTATGGACTGCCAGAGCCAGGGCTCGAACTCGGGGCTCAGGGGTGGTAGGCAAATGCTTAACCACTAGGGCACAGGTGTGGGTGGATCCAAAATGAGGCAACCAACAAAAAGACTCTCTGGTAAAGTGGAGGATTTATTTGATTTTTGAAACCTCAAACAAAAAACAGCTCCACAACAAAAACAGGTTGAATTAAGTCTTCAAGTTAAATCAATAATATATAAGAAACAGGAACTAATCAAAAACACTCCCAGGGGGGGAAAAAATGCCAGAATTCACCAAGTACTCACAAAAAAAAAATCAGGTCTCTCACGTTAAACACCAAGCAAAGAACAGAACAAAAAGAGCTACGTAAATACACAGGGCTAAATGAGGGACAGAAAGAAAACACAACTTTGGCGACATCTAGTGGCAATACTTGAAAATGACAGATTCTGACAAGTTTGTGGAGCGTAGGAGGGCAGTGACAGATAAGTGATTGTTTTCCTCCTGTGATCCCATTTGCAACACTTTGGCAGTGTTTTAGCTGAGATTTAGATGTAAATATTATATTTATATTGAATATAATAGTATAAGCACTGTAATGGGTTTATGAGTGTTTTTGGCACACTAAAGTGTTAGATTTCAGTGCCAGAACACTTGTAAATAGTGAAAGTAGATGTTTCTACGATCGTAAATAGTGAGGAGAACCTCTGTGAGTTTTGTGGAACATAAACAGCAGCAGCAGCAGTATGCAGGGGGCGTGTCACCGTCTCAATCACAGTCATATGTAAGTAAGAAAGGTTTTTATATCATTCCCAGCTTTATAACAATAATGTTTTTCAATATACAGGTCCTTCTCAAAAACTAGTATATTGTGTTAAAGTTCATTAATTTCAGTATTGTACTGATAACAATAGACTTTCATATATTTCAAATTCATTTACACACAACTGAAGAAGTTCATGAAAAGGTTCTATAAACGAGCTTTAATTAACCTAATCATCTGAATCAAGTCATTAACTCTAAAACCTGCAAAAATTCCAGAGGTTTTTATAAACTCCCAGCCTGGTTCATTACTCTAAACCGCAATCTGTCCAGAAGAACATCACTGACACCCTCAAGCAGGAGGGTAAGACCGAAATTTCTGAACGAATCGGCTGTTCCCAGAGTGCTGTATCAAGGCGCCTCAGTGGGAAGTCAGTGGGAGGAAAAAAGTGTAGAAAACACTGCAGAACGAGAAGAGGTCATCGGACCCTGAGGAAGATTGTGGAGAAGGAGCGATACCAGACATTGGGGGTCCTGCGGAAGCAGTGGATGAGTCTGGAGTAGCAACATCCAGAGCCACCGTGTATGCGTGTGCAGGAAATGGGCTACAGGTGCCGCATTCCCCAGGTCAAGCCACTTTTGAACCAGAAACAGCTGCAGAAGTGCCTGACCTGGGCTACAGAGAAGCAGCACTGGACTTTTGCTCAAATTTTGCATGTCATTCGGAAATCAAGGTTCCAGAGTCTGGAGGAAGACTGGGGAGAGGGGAATGCCAAATTGCCTGAAGTCCAGTATCAAGTGCCCACAGTCAGTGATGGTCTGGGGTGCCATGACAGCTGCTGGTGTTGGTCCACAGTGTTTTATCAAGGGCGGGATCAATGCAGCTAGCTATCAGGAGATTTTGGAGCACTTCATGCTTCCATCTGCTGAAAAGCTTTATGGAGATGAAGATTTCATTTTTCAGCACGACCTGGCACCTGCTCACAGTGCCACAACCACTGGTAAATGGTTTCCTGATCATGGTATTACTGGTGCTCAACTCTCCTGAGCTGAACCCCATACAGAATCTGTGGGATATTGTGAAGAGAATTTATTTAGCTATCGAAGCATCCACGCCGCATTGAAGCAGTCATTTCTGCAAAAGGATTCCCGACCAAGTCTTGAGTGCAGAACTGAACAGAATTATTTGAAGGTTGACTTTTTTGTAATAAAAACGCTTTTCTTTTATTGGTCGGATGAAATATATATATTTTTTTTTCCTAATTTTGGGTTTTCATGAGCTGTACGCCAAAATCATCAATATTAAAACAATAAAAGCTTTGAACTACTTCAGTTCTGTGTAAATGAATCTAGAATATATGAAAGTGTAATGTTAACCAGTACGTTACAGAAATTAATGAACTATCATTATTCATTATATCACAATATGCTAATTTTTAAAGATGGACCTGTAAAGTGTATTTTTTCTTATTGACATTATATAATATTAATTTTAGTTACATTAATATTTAGCTATATACTCTGGCCAGTCGCATGCGATTGTCTGCAAATCTGTTAAAATCGTGCTGTCTGAAACCGACTTAAGGGACCAGCCCTGTTCCTGTAAAACAACCCCAATCCATAATCCCACCTCCCAAAAATATACTATTGACACACTGCAATGCAGTCAGATGCAAACCTTTCTCCAGGCAACTGCAAAAATGGAGGAATATGATTTGTCCCCTGAAGATTACATCTTTCATGCCTGGACTTGTTGCAGGTAGAATCACGGCAGCATCCTGGAATTCACTGAGCTCCAGAGACTGGCCCATTCTTTACAAATACATTAAACTTCTAACCTGCTTGAATTTCATACATTTGTGCTAAAAAGGAAGTGATTGAAACCTGCCAATCTCAATATTTGGCAATATGGTGAAAATCTCAGTGGCGTACAGATAACATTTAGAATATCTGACCTTTTAAAGATCAGTTTGGTTACATTTTCTTTCTAAACAGTGGTTCTGTCTTGGGGAAAATAAACATGCTTCTAAAGACTCTGGTCACACTTTACATGATATTTAGGTATTTTAACTAATAGTAAAATGTGGTGCAGGCTGAGAAATTCTAGCAGTGCTCCAGTGCATAATAATAAAACTCGCAGGGAGATAATGTAGCTTTTAACCTCACCTTTCTTGTGATTAAGAAGGTTGTTTTATTTTTGGCTTCCCTTCCCTCCATCCTTACCCTTTTGAGGAGTTTTAAATTTGGACATTACCAAACCAACAATTCTAGCATCGCTGTAAACCATAGCAATATCCAAGCAATTCTGCCCTGTGAAGACAAACATGTTTTCCTATAAATTTCCTATGGAGTTTTGAAATGGCAAGACTATAAAAACATGAACAACGGTAGTCTTAAAACTTCAAGTTCAAGACTTAGAGAATTCACATTTGTAAACATACAAAACATTTAGTGACAAATTACAAAAATGATCTCTATTTTGATGCATAAACATGTTTTAAATATTTAAAACACAGACATGATCCTCTGATTGGACTTTTGATCATGATTTTACTGAAATAGCAGTGATACCTTGCTTGTTCTCGGCTGCAACTTTGGCTCCAGCTTTGAGTAGATACTCTACACAGGCGAATCGACAGCTTTCAATGGCTCTCATGAGTGGAGTCGCTCCGTTCAATGCCACTGCATTCACCATAGCTCCCGACTGGATCAGAAGATTGACAACGTCCATATGACCAGCATGGCAAGCATGGTGTAGAGGCGTCCAGTAAAACTGGTCTACTGCATTGACATCAGCCCTAAACTCACAGAAAACTCCATTTAATGATTGTGCGCCAAGTTAAATGTGTGATTACCATAGAGACATTACCCGAGTGAAATGAGGAACTCTGCAACTTTGTAGCTGCCGCAGCTGCATGCTGTCGTGAGTGGTGTCTTAAAGAAATGATCTTTGATATCAACTGGCACTTTGCTGGTGAAGGCCAGTCTTAACGATTCCAGGTCTCCACTCCTAACACAGTAATTAATGTTGGTATAGATCTTTTCAGGGTCCTCGAGATACCACGCCAAGTCATTCTTGATGGGGTGAACTGTGGCTTGCTCTCGTTTAAAATCAACAAATGGCTGGAAGCTCTCGATCATATGGTAAGGCAGCCCATTGTCCTGTCTTTTTGGCATGCGCTCAACTGGCATTGTGCATATGGGCAAAGGTGGTAAACATTTACCTTTCTTCTTATCCTTTCCACCCTTTCCTTTCTTTGGTGGCTTTGGAGCATAAGAAGAAGTGACAAAAGGCTTCTGGAGGTACTTGAGCCCACTGAAAAACTCATTTAAGTTGATGACACCTTCCAGGTTTTTGTCGTGCTCCTTGATGATGTTTTGCAGATTCTGGTCACTTACAGGAGCTTTATAAGAACCCAGCACAAACACAAAAGCCTCCACTGAAATCTTCTCAGGTGATTCATCCAGTTCCTCTGGAGTTTGAAAAGCTTGGCGCAGAGCTATCTGGTTTTCATATGACCAGTCGTGAAGCGTAACAGCCCAGAGTTCATTGGGGTTTACCGAATCAGGGCTAGAAAACTTTGCAAGGATCTTCTCTGCTTTCTTGAGCTCCTTGAGTGCAGCTGTGCGGCCATTGCTTTTAGCAACTTGGCTTGCAAGTAGTCCTTCCTGATTCTTCAATTTGGGATTGCAACCTGTTGTAGATGTTTAAAGAAAATGGTTATGTGCGATCTAACATGTGATTGGATAAATAAAACAACTGTCATACTGTTGAGCTTCCAAAGAGGTCAAACAAAGCCACAAATTTAGTAAGAATTATGTAAATCTTTAGTCGAAAGAACACAATTCTAAAATGATAAAAAATATTTTTTCCTAGTTGTTCAAACTCTCCACTTGGCACAGATTTTTTTTGTCTCTTTAAATTTCAATAAACTGTTCAGTAATAAAAGAGAGGGTCTTTTGCCAACATCTTTAATATATTTAAAAAGAGAGAGTAAGGAAGCAGGAACTTCCTTACTCTCTAAAGTGGGGAGGAACAGCATACACCGGCAGGGTTTGAACCCACATCGTCCTGCGCAACTACAAATTTCCCGTCACCAACCACTACACCACTAGTGTAGAATTTAGTGAATTGTAAACTGTTGTGAAATGTAAAATCATTCATTCATTTTCCAACCTGCTTATACCCTTTTGGGGCCACAGGGGTCTGCCGGCGCCTATCGCCAGCGCACAATGGCCGAGACGTGGGGGTACACCCTGGACAGGTCGCCAGTCCATCGCAGGGCAACATTCACTCACACATTCACACCTAAGGGGAATTTAGATTATTCAATTAACCTAACCGTATGTTTTGGGGATTGTGGGGAAAACTGAGGCACCCAGAGGAAACCCACACAAGCACAGGGAGAACATGCAAACTCCTCTCAGAAAGGTCACTGGCGGGTTTCAAACCGACAACCTTCTACCCACTGCGCCATCATGCCACACAAATGTAAAATATGAATAGTAAACTTTTCTGAAATCTGACAAAAGGAGAAAGACTGCAGACTGATGCAGTTGAACAATAAATTGTCACACAGATGTTAACCTTTAGAGATCTGGGTTTTTTTTTATGGAAGATACAGTTTTTTATGGCAATGCTTGATAGTACAACCCCATATTCTTTTTCATTACATTACACAACAATTCCACAACAAACCTGAAATTGAGTATTACACTTTGGGAACCATTGGTAACAAACAGTGTTTATGTTTTATTAGTGTTGAGACAAAACATAAATTCCTAAATCCCCCTGAAAAGTAAAGACAAGGTCAAACTATGTGCAAATTGGAACCTCTCTTAAACCTCATCCACTGTTTCAGGCACTCTTGTGCTTTTTTTGTGCCAGAACTTAAAAAACACAAGCCATATCACAGGTCTTGTGTACTTCCACGGGTTACCCATTCTTTTCACCACAGATCTGTAAAATGAAACTAAAAAAACAGTTGCACATTTTCTCACCTTTTAATTCGAATCACCTTGCAAATTATGTCATAACTTTTCTAATGATTGTTTAAAACACAAAATAGCAAAACAAATAACTACATGACTCATCTCATTGGACCACCCACAGGTTATTTAATATATTTTTACATTATAATATTATCAGTTTGAATAAAATGTTTAGAAAATTTCGACCACTGATCTGTGAACTATTTCTACCACTTCCCCCAAAAAGATCATGTGTTCTGGCTCTGACAAAAGTCAAGAAATATCAGTTACAATTTCCATCTCAGAGAAATGGTGATTGTAGATTCAGTCTTCAGTACCTCTTTGAGCCAGGAATCGACAGCAGTCACTGAAGCCGCCAGCAGCAGCAAGATGCAATGGTGTATTTCCTTTTAAGGAGCTTATATTAAAGTCAGTAGAGTATGCAGACAGCACCTGCAAAACCTGTGAAAACAACAAACAGTAACATTAGCCAATGTTAGACTGTGGATTATTTTAAGTGTCAGATTCAGATTTGACCTCAAGAAACCCTCCTTCAGCAGCAAAGTGAGTTGCACAGCGTCCTTCTTTATCGAGCAAGTTAGGATCTCCCCCTTTTTGCAAAATGGTTCTGACAAGCTTCACAGCACCAGCACTAGCTGCTTCCATGAGAGCAGAGCGTTTGCTCGACTTTGGCGAATAAAAACATAACATTTATTAAGCTTTCAATATAAACTAAAAAAAGCTTTTGAGTGTTTAACCAATAAAATATTTCTGTTCTATTGAAAAAAAAAAATACCCAAAACATATACACTCCCGTTCAAAGGTTTCGGGTCACCCAGAAAATTTTGTGTTTTCCAAGAAGCCACTCTTTTTTTTTACCACGTGAGTGTTAAAATGAATAGAAAATATTTCGAGACATTGACGAGCTTAGAAATAATATTTTTTCCTTCAAACTTTGCTTTCGTCAAAGAATCCTCAATTTGCAGCAAAATAAGCATTGCAGACCTCTTGCGTACCATACGGTCAAGCTGCTCCCACAACAGCTCAATGCAGTTTAGATCTGGTGACTCCATTACAGATAGGCCAGCTGCTGCTGATGAAATTGGCTCCAATCAAGCGCTGTCCACAGTGAATTGTATGCCTTCCTTATACAAAATCCCTTTTACCCTGAACAAATCTCCCACCTTACCAACACCAAACCAATCCCAGATCATCACTTTACCCCCACCTTGCTTGACAGATGCGTCAGGCAGTATTCCAGCATCTTTTCAGATGCTCTGCGTCTCATAAATGTTCCTCTATGTGATCCAAACACGGCAAACTTCGATTTGTCCATCCATCAAACTATTTTCCAATATTCTTCTATCCAATGTATGTGTTCTTTTGCCCGTAATAATCCCTTTCTTTATTAGCCTGTCCCAGATATGTATTTTTCTTTGCCACTCTACCCTGAAGGCCAGCATCCCAGAGTCTCCTCTTCTGTAGATGTTGACGCTGGCTTTTGCGGCTACTATTTAATGAAGCTGCAAGTTGAGCTTTAAGGCGTCTATTTCTCAAAGCTAGAGTCTAATGTACTTCTCTTGCTTGCTTTTCTCTTAAGGGAGTAGTACACACCATTCTAGGAAATCTTCAGTTTTTTTATTCCATTTTCTCGC
Organism: Danionella cerebrum; assembly: GCA_007224835.1. Taxonomy (NCBI): domain Eukaryota; kingdom Metazoa; phylum Chordata; class Actinopteri; order Cypriniformes; family Danionidae; genus Danionella; species Danionella cerebrum. Next base: position 223,438 of record SRMA01025859.1, on the reverse strand, counting down.
ATGGAATAGCCTTTTTTTCTAACAAATAAGGATAGACTGTTGAGTTTCACATGAAAGCTCTCTTTTTCTGGCCATTTTGAGCATTTAACAAATATGATGCTCCAGATACTCAACCTGCTCAAAGGAAGGTCAGTTTTATTGCTTTGCTAAGCAGCTAAACCAGTGCTTAATTTGTTACGCCGTTTGCCGGAACGCAATCCGTTTTCTCTCAATTTCTGGTATCCAAGGATCCGGAAAATTTTATTCTGGGATCCGGTAATTATCTGACCCCATTTGTCTTTATCTGCCCAATTCCTGCCCACCTTTTTCACTCTACTGTACTACAATGCATTCCCCCGACTCAAGAATATACAGAGCACTCGCCTATGGTGTGCCAGGCTGCCTTCGTCGTAGGCTGGTGCTGTCCCCTGCAGTCGGCAGGCCGGCCCGTATTATGTGGAAATTAGCGATTAGATAAAAATATTATAAAATAAAATAATTAATAATTATTGTGTTAGTGTGTTTTCTTTATTGTGCATTGTATAAAGTAAAAAAAAATAATAATAATAATAATAATAATAATAAATAAAATGCACTACTAGCAAGTCTGAAAAGGATGCTGGGTAATTTACGTCCTGTACGTAACTTATTTTTAGGCGGCATTTGGCCAAAAGTTTCCTGACTCCTTCGTGCTAACATGTCTAAAAGACAATCAAGTTTGCTTTCGTTTTTTAAAAGAAACGAAGACTCAAGTCATGTTGCTCCAAAGCAAGCCAGAACTGCAGTTAGTTATTAAACAACTAAAAAGGTGAGTAAAAAGGCTAAAACGGCCATTTAACATGATATTGAAGATTAAGATAAATTGTGTTGAAAGTAATCTAAAGGTTTTTTGTGTGTATATGTCTTAAATTATGTTGTAAATGATGTATGTAAGTCCTGCTGCTTAAAAATAGGCATGTTAGACACTGAACCATTGCGTTCTGTTTGTGTTCCAGCAACTGTTTTGGGCCAGCCCCCCTGTCCGTCACCCCAGTTCTGTTGTGTTCCAGTAACTTCAAATTTACAAATTAAGCACTGAGCTAAACTCTTTTAAGCTGTGCTAACATGATGCACAAGGGTTTTCTAATCCTCCATTACCATCTACCACTGTGAACAAACACATTGCACTATTAGAACACTAAAGTTGCTGGAAATGGGCCTCTATACACCTATATAGATATTGCAGCAAAAAACAGACATTTGCTGCTAGTATAGTCATTTACCAAATTAACACTCTATAGGATATATTTATGATTAGTTTAAAAACAAGGAAATTCCAAAGTGACCCCAAACTTTTGAATCATCTATGTAAAAACCTGAAGGTAAGACCTGATCAACGACGTTTGGATCAGCTCCTTTCTTTAGAATACTAATGCAGAGATCTTCACACTTTTTTGCCTTCTCACATGCAAACACGATTAGTGGTTTTCCAGATTTAGAAACAATGTCTACATTCCCTTTGGAGGAGAGCACCATCTTCAGGCAGACAGAATGTTCTGTAGAAGGAAAGATGCAGTAGAACAGCACCCCTGCAACAATCATGATAATACATTTCATTTTCTATTCAAGTAAGTGCAATAAATGATGCATTTAAAAAAACATTCTTACCTTTGCCATCTTTATCTTTGAGTTCAATATCTGCATGATTTTGAATCAATAGATGCACTATCTTGTAGTAGGCCAACTTTGCAGCCAGCATTAGTGGTGAGCAACCCTTCTTGTCTTGAATATCCGGATGGGCTTTCAAAGACAGAAGTAACTCTACAAGATCTTCATCGCCATCTAAAGTTGCCTGATACAAAGCACTAAGTCCGTCTTTAGGTTCCGTTAAATTTATTAGGCCACAAATACCTATGGAGACCATCTTTTTAATCTGTGCTTTGTCTTTTTCTCTAATGTATTGCAGGAGTTTATATATCTGGAAAACATCTACATTGCTTCTTGCCACCTTGACCACCAAACATTCTGAAGCCATTTGTCATTCCTAGACCTGAAAAATAAAGATGAGATTAAATGAAGTTGTTGTGGGCCAAGATACCAACTGAAACTCACATTATATAATGTGTACATTAAATGCTTAGAGGGTCAAGGTTACATGACGTGTTTCACAAACTGCTTAAAGCTAGTTCTTATATTATATTAGTATTAATATGATAAAATTTAAAACATGATTTGCCTATCAAAGTTCGTCAAACTTAACGGGAGGAGGTGTCGTCACATCAGGCGCAGCGGCCATTTTGTTTGTATCCAGTAGGAGTCGCGCTATGTATCTATATGTATCTTGTCCGCTAAATAATATATATTCACAATAATATATATATTCACAATTATTTATTAGGAAAGCAAAATTAGGCCATACAGTTACTTTAGAAAAGATTATATAGCCGGGAGATACTCTATTTAACGAATAACCATGGGAATGGTCGCATCACTGTACAAATATGGCGGACATGATGATGTCACTCCACCCGCTTTATATGCATATCCGCCATATTTGTACAGTGATGCGACCATTGTCATGGTTACTTGTTAAATAGAGCCATAGATATCTTTGAAACAGTTTCACTCCTATGTAATCCTTAATTCTTTTAATTGAAAAATATGTGCTATTTCAAAGTATGAATATGTACAGCTGTAAAAGTAAGTAATTGGCGTTTAAAAAGGAATACAGTGGTACCTCTAGTGGTTTAGTATATCAAAACAAATTTTAGATGTAAAACGCCTAATCTGTGCAATGGCTCTCAGAAACTACAGTATAAGTTGATAAAAAAAATGTAAAACCAGAGAAAAATCAAGTAACGTTTCTTCAATCCTTAAATCTACACATTGTTAATGTAATAAATGATAATAAAACAGAATAAAACACACGCAAAATACATAATATATACACAAATGTGAAACCTTACCTTACAAGTGAGGCGAAGTGTCAAAGAAAGTGGTGGGGTTGGAGAACCGATGGGAGAAAACTTTATGGCACTACGTACAAAAGCTAACTTTTTCAAGATATTTCACAAATTACGAACATCAACATGAAAACAAGAGGATGCATACACAGTACCAAAAGCGTGTATGAAGGGATGCAGTGAGTGCTTCTGAGAAGGTGTCATGGGTTTGATCTGCGCTATAACAAAAGTTAAGAGTCAAGGTGTTCATTAAAGAAATGAAAGTTAAAGGTAAGACACAGTTGTTTCACACGGTGTGTCTTACCTTTTTTGTCCTCTGACAGCAGTTTCCACTTTATAAACGTTATTTAGTTTAGGACACCTTGACTCTAACATTTGTTATAGCACATTATAGGTAAAATATACATAATTTTTCCTTTGATTTAAAACTGATTTAAAGCGTTTTTGTGTGATAATGATCAAAGTTTAGCACCTTTTACCATTTTCTGTCTATTTGGGAGGTTCCGTTTCCCCGTAAGGCCTTGCATGCAGACAGGTTTCGGTTTCCAAACAGAATGTGGGAAAAGAAATCCCCACAAATTTTGGGCAGTAAAATTAAATACAGTGGGAATATTTGTTAGACTCTAGGCTGTGCAAACGTATTGGGGAAAAATATGACTCAGGAGAGGTTTTCTTTCACGTTTTCTTTATAAGACGTCTTAAACTTTGGATAATACCCCGCACAGCCTGGCATCCCACCCAGCGTAGCAGAATTTGCTCTGATCACTTAAGTGACTCTAATATTTTTTTAATGTAAGTTTAAATAAGAGGATGATTATATCAGAGAAGCATACACGTGTGTCTCGAACTAATTGTGGAATAAACCATAAGACCCATTCAGTGAAGAATGAGCTGATAATTTAGCAGAAGTTAAGTACTACAAAGAGAAGAACTGTTTGTGTTTTTTGAATTCTTGGAATTTTTGCATCTCGAAGCAAAATATTTCCAGAGAGACCTTTCGTATTTTGGATTTTATTTATAACTTGAAGCATTCGTATCTCAAGGTACCACTGTACTAACAATTAGATTTACCAGACCAGATACATGAATAAGCCAAGTGGAAGCAGACAAGATGGCCGCTGTGACGACACTTACTCCCGCTCTATAGATAGATACGTTGTGAAACGGCGCCGTACGTTGGACAATTCGATTTTCAAAGCTTTTTAAGTAGGAATATCAGATAGTTTATAATACAGTTTTATTAAATATTTAATTCATTTAATAGAAATATACATAATCTTAACACAAACTCCCACATACATACTGTAGCAAGCACAAATGCATGGGAAACCATCTTAAGTTAACAAAATACGCAAGACAAGGACTCGGTTTACAGCATTATTGAGCAAATGCAGGACAACAGCCAGCAAGTTAAGCCCCTTACACTACGACTGTCAGCTGTGCTCAGTAAAACAACATGCATTATGGTTGCAGAGTGACTGTACCACACTCAGAGGAGTACCAAATGCAGGAACGGTTAGCATTTTCTCGCACATAAACACAGATAAACAACAAAGACACATCATGCAACATCCCAGAACTACTAAACAGACTGATATTATTTAACAGACACAGTGTCCAATGATGTCACAGCACTCGCCCAATGAGCACCCAGGAATGAAGCTTGTTACAAAAACATATACAGTGGTACCCCGAGATACGAATCTAATCCGTCATGTGAATGTAAAACTGCAACGGGTCTCAGAAACAAAAGTATAAGTAGAGAAAAAAAATGGAAAATCAAGTAACGGTTCTTCAATCCTTAAATCTACACATTGTTAATGTAATAAATGATAATAAAACAGAATAAAACACAAGCAAAATACGTAATATGTTCACAAATGTGAAACCTTGACTTGAGACTGAGGCGATGTGTCGGAGATGGAACAGGTGGCAGAAAACATTACGGCACCACGTATGAAAGTTAACTTTCTTGAGATATTTTACGAATTACTAACACCAACACGGTTTCAAGCACAAGCCGAGAGAATACCGAGCGTGTGAGAAGGGATGGAGAGAGCGCGTCACAGGGTTTCTCTAAGTTGCGCTACAGAATAGCACTTTCCACATTTATTTCTTTTACGACACCTTGACTCTAACATTTGTTATAGTACATTATTGGTAATCTATACATAATTTTTCGCTCGATTTAAAACTGATTTAAAGTGTTTTAAGGCATATCAGCCCCTTTAAGCACACTTTCTTCAAAGGGAGAAAGGAGCGCAAGGACGCGGAAGCGCAGCGCGACGTGAGACAAACAAGTGGAAAATAGAGCAGAAATGTTTGCTATTGTTTGTATCTTGAATTTTTCTTTGTATCTCGAAGCAAATAACTTCCTGTGAGACCTTTCGTATCTCGAACATTTCGTAACTCGAAGCATCTCGAGGTACCACTGTACTGGTCATCAACAATATAGGAACTCATAAGAATGCTGGTGAAATTCTGATTTACATGACTTAAGATTTATAACTATTGAAATAAAAATTGCGTATTTAACTCTTGGAGTTCTGTTCTTCACTTTTAAGGTGTCAATCTTGACTCCAACAAAGTTGAATTACATTTTAATTTATTCCTTTTGAAGTGTTACGATAACACCAAAAAGGCTATTAACACTCACAAGGGGTTCCTACTAATTTGTTTTTAACACTGTTTCAGTGTTGGTTTAATCTGATTGAATGTCAAAATTCGATTCTTTTGGTGTTCATGTTGTAACTCAAGATTGGTGTTGGGATAAGGAACACTATTGATAGTGTTGATTTAACACTTTGTGAGTGGTTCTCAAATATACACTTTGAAAGTGTTCAATCCACTATATTGGTGTTCATTTCCGGATTTCAAATTTACTGTGTAGAAAAAAATGATCAACATTATGAAATAAAATGTATCTAAAATATAAATAAATAAGCAGACAGTTAGCATAGAACAAAAATAAAATAATAATAATAATAATTTATCAGCTAACGTAATATATCATAATTAAGGAATGGGCCTTTTACTATTATACAAGTCCAAATTCACAAACTGCAATTATAAAACAAGTGAAATAGATTTTTCAGGTTCATCAGACCAAAAAGAACATTTAGTGTCAATATCATTTTAAGTCTTTTCAAAGAGAACTTGTCAGGTTAAACTCTATGAACCGATCTCCCATGTCCCGTACCAAGATGTACGTGAAAGGCCGTTATAAGGTATCCACGTATTCGCTATACATGCCCCCGATCTATATCATATGTATATAATAATAGAATAAAAATAGCAACTTTTACTCTTTAGTTAAATGTTCATCCTTCACTTCTCTTCAACACGAAGATCGTTCTTTATCTAAGAGTACACACTTACCTGCTGGAACAGTGTAGCAAACGTATTGCAACATTAAAAAACAAATAGAAATATACAAGAGTTGATGATTTTTTAAACACATTTCATAAACACGAGAGTTAAACCGTTAACACTCGGAACAGATCGGTCGTCTTCGTTCGTTTTCGCACATGAGCTTTCGGCAACTCTCGGCAAAACTCGTTCAATTTCGTGCCCGTGTTTATCATTCCGAGTTGTTTTAGAAAGAAAGACTTTATTCCGCTACTGCGCGGAATACTGTGCCGCTATGACCTTTCCTCCTGGGTCCATAGTGCGAAATGTCCGTCTGCAGGGATAAAATGGAAGAGAAAAAGATACTATGCATTGGACTGGTTTGTCTGGATATAATAAATGTTGTGGATAAATACCCGGAAGAAGATACTGATACTCGGTAGGCGATCCTAATCTGTATCCAACATTATTCGGTTGAACGTTTACTTTGATTAGTAAAACGTTACCAATCTGCAGATAACACAGGGCGGTCTGGAATCAGTTTTGTGTAGTAAATGTTGCAAATTCGTTTAGGTGTGTGTCTCAGAGATGGCAGAGAGGAGGAAACGCATCAAACACCTGCACAGTCTTGTCTCTACTTGGGGCACCATGTGCATTCATGGGGTCCTTGGCTCCTGGACCTGTTGCTGAGTAAGTTATATACCTGCAGAATTCTAGTTAGTGCAATATCATCAGCAGCACAACCGTGATTGCATGATAGAAAAGAAAATTAAGTTAGCTGAAAATACAAAAGGTCCTCAATAAATAAAAAATTCACACTGACACTGTAATATCTGATATTATAAGCACAATTAGGATGATGCAGTCAGCATCTGTTGGCTAATGCAGCATCGTTTGGTTTTAAAATTCCAAAAGTCCTGCACAGTTTTCAATGGGAATGTCTTTTAGTTTTATTTAGTAAATTGTACAGGACCCAATACGGGTGAGCAGGAGGACAACATTTCTACACTTTTACCGTTCCTTCTTTGAAAAAGTAAGAATCTACAAATATTAAATTTTTAAATGAAATACTCATGTTTTCAGCTGATAAAATCACTCCCTATTCTTGATAAATGTGTCATTAAATCACATTTTAGTTTCCATGATGTTTATTAGCAGAAAACAGATTGAGCTGCGAAATACATTTTAGTTCTGTTGATTAAATCCATTATGTAAATCAAAGCTGCAAGCAGCGATCAAAGGGCTCGAGCACCTCTGGCACCATGGCCTTTCAGTGGCCAGTTGGTTGCACTACGGCCAATCTTTATTTAGGGGATGTATTCAAGGGATAATTGCTTAAAATACAAAACAATTTAATTAATGACAGCTACACCATAAAGTGTCATGACCCCCAGGTATTTCTTGTGATCACCTGGTGTAGAAATGTTCAGATATGGACTGTTAGCATAGTTGGTAAATTCGGGGCTAAGCACACATTGCATGGCTGAGTTTTAACAACTTCCTGTTTATGCAAAATGTCGACTTTTCTGCAGTGCGTTCATAGTTTAACAAAGTCAGAAAAAGCTTTCCAATTTAACAAAGGGCTGGGCAATATGGCTAAAAACTTTATCACAATATCAGTCTTTCTTATCGGTAGATATCGATAATTATTGATCATTTGTATCACCCATTTAAAATAAGGACCAGGAGAAAAAAAGATTACAGTTAAACATTTTTAAACTTCACCTTCCTCTGATCATAACATATCAACAACCACAGAAAAAAATAACGTGTTCGTATGAACAAATATTTCAACAAAAACAATCAAGTTTTACAATTTATAATGTGCTTCAGATGTCAGGAACGGACCTTTTTCATATCTGAGCTCCCAGCTTAACTACAAAACTATCAGTGGGTTAAATGGAATAATTATCAGTTTTTTAAAGAGGAATTACAAATAAAAAAACATAAAATACCTTTTCTGCTGAATCTGCTGATTTACTGTTTCATTTTCATTCAAAGTCTGCCCCTGATTAAAGACAAGAATTAGCTTTAGCTCTGTTCTGAAACTTCTGAAAGCTTTTTTCTTATTATTACTATTTTTATTGTTACTGTTTTTACCCAGAACGAATCATCACTTAATGGTGAAACCAAAGTCTGGCGCCTCAAACACGACAATATTGTTGTACCAAAAACAACCGATGGCTGCCGCTGTGCACTGTGCGGATTCTTCCGCAAAAATAAAATAGACCCGTCATATTAACACACAAATAGCAAACAATTAATTAGCTATTTATTCTTACAAATGTACCATTAATTAAATGCTTCGTTGATAATGCTAGTCACAGTGCACTCCCAGCTCTCTTTTCCGCTCTCTCTCTCGCTCTCTTCATAATCATCCCGCTGTGTTTGACACCCCTGACATAAAATCTCTAGGAGCCGTTTGTTATTAAAGTGTGACACAAGCATTAGCAAAGCAAATAACAGACTTCCTGAAGATTTTTGAAACTCAATTCATATTGCTTATATTGGTACTCTACATGTGTATGCTGAATTTCATTCGCAGAGGACAAACTGTTAACATACTATAAGCTGAAATGCAGTTGAAATAAAATGATTGTGGAAAACATAAGAAGATATATAAAATCTCAACAAACACTAATATTAATAATAATAATAATAATAATGATAATAAGAAGAATAATCTGATATAAATTATAATACCCAGCAGCTTTAGCCAAATTTAGCTTCTCAAATCCAAACTTGGGTTGTTCGCAATAAATCCCAAAGATTAAAAAATGTAATAACAATAATATCACATCATAAACACATAAATGTTTTAGTTTACTATCATTTTTTGTATTTATTTTATCTTTTATTATATATTTTTAAAGTGCAACATGAACAAATTTTAAACAAAATGTAACATCTAAACACATACAGAGACATAGCAGCCCGTCTTACCTTTCGATATTTGTTTTACCATCATCTAGTTCTTATCGCTTGTGTTCAATTAATAAATGAGAATATATAAAAGTAAATAATTATATAATTTAAATGTGAGTGTATATATATTAGGGGTGTAACGGTTCACGGTATGTATTGAACCGTTTCGGTGCGGCCTGTTCGGTTCGGGACACTTGCGTACCGTTTCGGTATTCGGTATTTTTATTAAATAATATAAATTTATTATTAGCGCGATATTAAGCGCAGCGGAACAATGTTCCTAGGCGAGTTTCCGCACGGACGCTATTGAGTGAAGCACAGTAGAGCTGCACGAGTAGCTGTGAGAAATGGACACAGAGAAAGAGAAGCCAGAGCTTGAAGACCCTCCCACCTCACTACGGTCTCCTGTTTGGGAACACTTTGACTTCTCTGTTAAAATACATAACGGGGATAGACTTTCTTCTTCTTTTACTTTCGGCTGTTCCCAGTTTAGGGGTC
>SRMA01025859.1:138228-213726 GCA_007224835.1 Danionella cerebrum | reverse complement strand
ATATATATATATAAAATAATATACATATTATTGTATATAAAATATATACAAAAGACTAAAACAAGGCCGAAGGCCGGCCAGCATGTGAGCAATGATGTGAAAATGGCCCGAAGCCCGGCCCGAGGGGCATAAATAAGTCGGGGCAGGTGCCGAGATGCAGGGCTCTACTACTCATATGTTTTCTGTATGTATACATGCTTGTTAATATGTTCTTCTAGCTTCGTCCTGAGTGACTTTAATTTGTACAAGATTGACATCTCTCTTCTCCTGGAGTTTGCTGCGTGCTCCTTCCCAGCCTCTGTAGTAATCAGCAGCGAGAGCACAGGAAGTCGTACGATTCTGCACATGAACAGGTTTGTTTGGGAGTCTATGAGTGTCGTGATGCTCCTTCCTCAATCTTCACAGCAACAACTCCAGCTGCCTGTTTGCATCCAAACTAATGAGCACAACTTCTGACGCTCTAAAGGGACCTTAAAGGGATATTTACCCTAAAAAAGTTTCACGTCACAGTCTTTTATTCTTTTGTGTATCCTCAGTGGCTCAATCTGAATGTTCTGATGCTAAAAACATTCAAATCTCTAGCTTTGCTTGTGTAGATTCACTAGAACCCAGAGTCAGATGAACAAACAAACAGACCATTAATCTTTGATGAACAAAAATCTAATTTTTGGGTTAGTTATCCCTTTAAAGGGTGCATTAGTTGCACGGTTCTTTTTGAGACATTCAGCATTTCCTCCTCAAGTCCCTCAGTAGTGCACATGGGTGATGTCAGAACCTCTCTGTTTGCTGTGTAGCTTCATCACGGGGGATTTTGCACAGCGTGGGGTGGATATTTCTGCTGTGGCTTGGCAGCAGTGGGGTGAGACCCCGTGTGCCTGTTGTGTGGTGTGTCCTACCAAGGGCTCTCGAACTGTCGTGCTCTCCGACACGTAAGAGTAGCATGCTGAGTCGTGATGACTGTAACAATCACAGTTCGATGAGTGAATTAACCTCAAACATGATCTTACGATGTTGAGTAATTTAGTGATAATTAGCCACCATTAACAAATCTTTACATGTGATCAATGCATGCGTTCATTTGAGGGCTTGTGATTTTTGATGTGGAAATTAACCCTTAGAAGTCTTGGTCCTTTTTGAGGGGTATTTTACTACTTTACAATTTACTGCAATAAATTATCTAAATTATCTCTTAAATTACACAACAATTCCACAACAATCCTGAAAAAAGTAGAATTCCACGTATTAAATTTTGTCAATTTTTTTTCTGCAAAACAATTAAGTAAAGACGAGGTCAAAAGTATGTGAAAATTGTAAAAAAAAAAGTCAAACCTCAAAACTTTTGTGCCAGAACTTTGAAAAACACAAGCCATATCACAGGTCTATGTAATTAATTTTGTCCCGAATACAGTGGTACCTCGAGATATGAATGCTTCGAGTATGTAGATTACCGCACATGTACTAAAACAATTTCTGCTAAAATGAACAAAAACAAATTGATAACAAAAATCAGCTTTAAAAAAAAAATCTAATAATTACCATAAAAAATTTACATTAATTTTAAATACACTCAATTCTTTGTTGGTTTAATTTTCAGCTTCAGTTTCGCTTCTCAGTGTTTTGATTACGCTGTCATCATCTTTGCTTTCGCTTTCTAATTTTTCGTTTGCGATTCCAAAAGTTACGTTGGTCTTGTACTTCCAAGGGTTATCCCTTCTTTTCACCACTAGATGGCACTGACTTGGGTTTTTTAAAATTGAACTGAAAGATGATTGCACATTTTCTCACATTTTAATTTGAATTACCTTTGAATTATGTCATAACTCTTGTAATGTTTGTTACAAAATATCAAGAGTAATGAACTTTTTGAAACTTCCACATTATATTGAAATAGCTGGGTTGCGTCATTCCTACTTAGTTAGACGCTCTGCTTGGCACACGCTCTAATGCATGCACTGACTTCTAAGGGTTAAATTCTTTTCCAAGATTGTTTCATTTAATTGTTTTAAGCAACACCACAGTACACAATTTTTAAGCTTGTTGGATCACTTTAGGCAATAGCAGGTTCCCGAAGTATCATTTGTGGAAGACCAAAAGGATTAAACATTTTTCAAATGTCATTGCTTTATGCATTATTTTCAAATTGATTAACTCTACAATTTGTTAAAGCTTTTATTTCCATGGTATGAAAAAACATGCCCTTGGCTAGGTAATGGTTACAACATGTTCAAATAAAGTCTGGTATCACACATACTCATCAGATCACCAGGGTTCTATTTGAAAATTACATTTTCAACTTGTCCCACTGTTAACAAGCTGAGAAAGCTGTTCTCAATTATCATTATTAACCTTTTTTCTATAAATTAAAGTATACAGTTTGCTATTCCATTGGAACAGCTCATTATGTTAAAGGACATTTTACCAAAACATACTTCTGGCACCAGCAATGCAGAATGTACTCTGTGCTTGTGAATGGTCAGTTTCTCCACTCATTCACATAATTTCCATTTTAAAAGCACTTAATAAATAAATAATTAACAATGACTAAACAAGAATTCACCCTAACTGATCTCAATGAAGGCTTTTAAAACATACAGTGCTCAGCATAAATCAGAGCACCTTACTAGATTTGTCAGAAAACCTTTGGTTTCCTTTCAGAAGCAACGTTTTCTATTTTTGTTAGGGGCAACCCTCCAAGATGGTAAGGGAAGGGTTAAAACAAACTCAAATGCACACACACACACAAGATGGAGTCAACACTCGTTTAATAAATAAATATAACAAATAAACACAAACACCCGTGGTAGGGCAAAACCTTACATAAACTAAACTTGAAGAACTAAACTAACTCAAAAACAAAACAGGGAAAAACGTTAACACAAAAAGGCAATCAACAATTGCAAACCAGCAGGCTGCTGGGGAATAGTACAAAATAAAACTACTAACTGAACGAAACAATGCAGAAGCACAGCGCTTACCAGACAGGAGTCACGAGGGATAATATTAAATAATGAACCCGCACTTGGAACAGGGAGCAAGGGGCTTAAAAAGGCCGAAAGCAAACGAGGGAATGACAAACCAGACATGAGGAGCAGGTGGGGCACATGAGGGCAATTAACAATGACACAGAATGAAGACACACAGGAGAAGGGGCCAGAATAAAAGGTACAATAGGGTGGAGACACAGACAAAGAGGAAGAGCAGGCAGGAACAGAAGAGTTTGCAAAATAAAAGACTAGGGAAATAACAAAATAAAAGTAACTGGAACAAGAACCTAACAATTTTATACTGTAGAGAAATGTGGGCCACTGAATGCAAACAAGATGTGTTCATTTTCACACACAAAAAAAATGATTTTCCTGATAAAATGTAAACAAGTGGACTTATGATTCATGTAAGAGCAGACAGGTGACTATAAAAGAGCATTACTCAACCCTTTATGACCTGCCATAGAACCGAGTCCGCCAGAGCATAATTTACATATTTACCTGTTGTGTAGCTGTTTTGTGGAGTACTTTAATTTGACATACATCAATACAACCCTTATATCCTAGATTTTTTAATATACTGTATCTTATTAATCTATAATATCTTATAATCTTTTTTTTACTCCACATATCTTTTTCTAAATAAGAAACAACAGTATACGTAGTCAAGTAACATTTCTTCAATCTTTAAATCTACACATTGTTAATGTAATAAATGATAATAAAACACATGTAAAATACGTAATATGTACACAAATGTGAAACCTTACCTTGAGTGAAGTGATGTGTCGGAGGAGGTGGAACAGTTGCAGAAAACACTACGTATGAAAAGTTATTCCACCTATGAAAGAGATATTTCATGAATTACTGATACCAACACGGTTTCAAGCACAAGCCGAGAGAATACCGAGCGTGTGAGAAGGGATGGAGAGAGCACGTCACAGGGTTTCTCCAAGTTGCGCTACAGAACAGCACTTTCAACGTTATAAACGTTATTTTTTTATGACACCTTTTTACTCTAACATTTGTTACGGAACATTATTGTTAATCTACACATAATGTGCCCCTTAAAGCACACTTTCTTCAAAGGGAGAAATGAGCGCAAGGACGCGTAAACGCAGCGCGACGTGACACAAACAAGTGGAAAATGTTTGTTATTGTTCGTATCTCAATTTTTTTGGGATCTCGAAGCAAAAAATTTCCCACAAGACCTTTTATATCCCGAACATTTCAGAACTCGAAGCATTCGTATCTTGGGGTACCACTGTACAGACATTTCATAGCTGTATCCCACGAAATTGGAAAAGTAAAAAAGTTGCAAAAAATGCTTTTGAACCACAGTGAATTTATTTATTTGACCCACAGTGAACTCATTGCTTGGTTTTTGAGATATTCTCAAATTTATAAAGACCAAATATTAAAAACGTGCACATTGTGCATGAAACATACAATGAACATCACAGTTAACTATTTACAACTGTGCAATCAAATTGCAAATGGAAAAAATGGCTCTAAGATACATTTGAACATAGACAGGCTTGAATTAAATAGACAAAACTTATCAATATACAAATCCAAAAATGGATTTTTGCTGTGGTGAAATTTTAGAACAGGAGAACACAACAAAATTAGCCATAAATACATATTTATATAAAATTAGCTATTGACAGTGCCACAGTATTGTACTGCATTGGAGAGCTGTGAGGATGTGCGAGTCATGACAGTTCCAAGCCAAAAGTTTTTGCTGCTGTAAAAGTCTCGGGAAGTTGACGTCACGCCGTGATTCATGGTAATATTGCGGGAATTTATCACTTTTACATTCTGATGAGGAAATATCCTTCATCTGAAGTGCTGTTAACACGCGCGGTGTGGATTATGTTTTATTGTGTAGACTTTTGATTTTTGGTGACTGTTACTGGATTTCTGCACACCCGCTCATGAAAAAAAACAGCTCTTTGAGGCATACTTCATAGTTTATATGTAAGTCTAACTCCTGTTTTATTTGCAAAAAGTTTTAATGCTTTGTCTTATTTATCGTGTAATTATTGCGGGTTCCAGTTTTACCAGCATTTAAAATTTGACATTCAAATGGGATTGCTGGCGCTCCCGTAGGTCATAAAGGGTTAACAAAGAAAAGCCCCTCCCATTTCATACTATCAGCAGTGACTCCCCATGGAAGAGAAATATCACAAAATCTGAGAAAGGAAATCATTTCTTTTTGCAAATACTGTAGCAAAAGTGATCTTAAAAATTTAGAAAGAATTGCTTCAACCAATTAGAGTAAAACTGTTAAGTTAAATTATTAACCTTAATTTCATGTGAAAATAGATAAAACTCTTGTGAAAAGTTTGTCAACTGTTCTTTTGTTAATTGAGCTTCTCTGATTAAATTAAATACTTTTTAAAGGGGATGAACTCAATAATGCTGAGCACTGCAGCTTCCTTTCTGTTATTGTGGTTAACTGTTTTTCAAAATATATTTTTTTATTTTACTTTTCAACTTTGTAATTTGCATATTCATCATCCTTATTTTTCTCTTCTGAAAAAAGCCTTCTGAAGCTGGCAATAGTACATGTCTCTCCATTAAGACTGCAGGACGATTTGCTTTGTGTCTTCTGCGAAATGATGTTTTTTAATAATGCACGATCACATACTTCTACAGCAAAATCACTGCTTGGCTCTTTGTTGTACTCTAAAAAAAAAACAAAAGCTCTTCTCTCTGTTCGATCAGAAACTTGCCAGATGTTTCGTTGGAGGATTTTTCGAAGGTGGATCTGAGCCAGTTCAAGTGGGTCCACTGGGAGGTGAGCGCACAAGCCAAATATCTTTCAATTGCTTCATCTATAGAAACCATCCAAGCAGAAAAAAGTTCCCTCTGATCTGTGCTTGTTGAAAATTCAAGCTGATTTTTATGGATCCCTCATCAGGGCCGTAATGCAGAGGAACAAGTAAAGATGATTGAGAGGGTGAGAGAGTTTAACAGCGGACAGGAAGAGAAGGATAGGATCACCATTTCGGTGGAAATCGAGAAGACCCGGGAGCCCCTTTACCAGCTTTTCCCTCTGGCTGATTTGGTAGGTTTTCACAAGCCGTTCAATTTTCATTTTCAACTTGAAAAGCAGATGTTGGGTGGAAAATGTGTGGTTTGAGACTGACAGGATAACAGAAAATGTAGTTTGTTGTAGTAAATGTAAGGTAAAAGTACACAAATGCTTAGCCAGTTCTAGGACTATATTATAGAAGAAAACATTGTATTTTGGAGAATCCACAAAAAACTTAAAATTCCACAAAAAAAAAAAAACAACAACAAAAAACAGGAAGGACTGCAACTTTTTAAATATAAAAAAAAATTGAAAAGAGTACCAACCAGATTTTGAGGGTGTCTGGTTTGTGGTGAGTGGCTCAGCAGAAAATCTAGACATCCTCAGTCTACTCATGAAGCACTCCCATTTTCTTTTTCCCCATTTCCTCCCTTTTTCTGCTACACCTGTTTCATTCTATTCAGCTTCCTAGGAATCAACATTTGAGGAAATTATTTAATACTTTACTTTGTATTTAATGGGTGTATAAATAACGCTGACATTGTAAAATGTGTTTCCATCGAAGTTTATGCCAATTTTTTCATATTGGATAAATTTGATCCTGCTCAGTTGTGCGCCAAATTATTTTATGCGTATTGTAAAGATGTATGCGCATCTTGACTTTCCCATCCAGGATTTTTTAATGCAATATTCTAAAATGCGCATCAAACATGGAGGAAATGCAGCCATTTATTGAACTTGTCACTACCTATGGACCTTTAAATGCCAATGAAGGCATTGTAGTTATTAAATATAGTTATTGCTTTGAATCTGGAGGATTGGCTGAGCTTTGAAAGGAGGGCAAAGCTATATTTTACCACCTGTGTGTTTGTTTGTTATAAATTTGATTTTCATAATGACAAAACTTTCATGAAATAAAAAGTAAAAAATAAAAAACTGTTCATGCTGCATTCATGCTGCATTCTACAATCTCTATTTTCTGGATTTTCCAAACGTTATTATGAGCGTTGTTCATCATTTATGCAAATGTGCAATTTGTGGTGCACGATTTCTTTTCTGTGCAAATTCACTATGATAATGTAGGATGAGCTCCACCAAGCGCTCCTCATTTGCGTCCTACTTACCTCATCAAAAGAGCCAGTATTCATTGGTTGTTCTTGGCCAGATGTGTGAGCTCCCATTGGCACCTTTGGTTTTGATCAAGACACATCAACTTCGATTGAAAATTCAGATTGGTGTGTAGAGGCCTTAAAATCGAATATCCTCATCTGAGCCAGAAATCTCTACTACTGGTGATCCACTACTGGGCTGTAACTTTCCTTACAGCTTTCTTGACTTCATGGGTGAAACTCCCCTGCCGTGATTTCAATGCAGATCTGTACACTACCGAACTTGTAACATGTACACTACTAGTGTTTTCCTAGAAAATTCTTTTGTTTACCACTTGAATAAAAAATATATTTGAGACATTGACATACAGCGGGGAAAATAAGTATCAAACACGTCAACATTTCTCTCAAAAAAACATTTCTAATCGAGCTATTGACATGAAATTTTCACCAGATGTCGGCATCAACCCAAGTAATGCACACATAGAAAGAAATCCAAACATTTCTGTCCATAGATGAAGTTATGTGTAATTAAGTGAAATGGCACAGGGAATAAGTATTGAACACACTACTGAAATTTATTTAATACTTAGTGCAAAAACATTAGTGTATTTAGAGAAATAACTATGTGTATTATGAACAAACAAATGCAAATTAAAACACTTAAGCAGCTAAAATGACTAGTTTGCTATTGCTAACATCATCGCAAATTTAATCACTTCACAACATTTAATCACAGAAGTTGATCGTTTTAGCATCTTCATTAAAGTTGTTTGGATCCACTGGATATAAGTACGTCTTTTTCTTTTACTAACACTATATAATACCTCTAAATGTACACAGAACAAGTGTAAAAAGCTGTTTTCATGACTAAACAATCCCCTCTTTGAGGTTCAATAAGCTGATCAGATGTTTACGGTTGTCATTATCGGCAGGAAAACAGTGAAAACTTAAAGATGCACTGATTTGAACACGCTGGGGAACACAGTATGTTTCGGTGCTCTTCTTGTGCGGTCAAAGGTGACACACAATTTCAGAATAAAAGTGCATCACAAGGATCAGTGCTATAGTCCATTCTGCATCATATTCTGCAAAGGTTGCTGGTTTCAACAGTGCATAACATGTTAACATGCTTTCATTCAGGTCTTTGTCAGCAAGGATGTAGCTCAGCACTTTGGCTTTGACTCGGCCTCTGCTGCTCTCAAGGGTTTCAGAGCTCGACTAAGGAAAGGGTAAGGCACTAGCTTAAAGCATGCACTAGGTGTCAGTAGTAGAACAACATTACTGTTGATTGGTGAAGCACTTATAGGGAGAGCGCTCTTGAAATAATATTTAAATATTGAATAGCTCTCGATATTTTTTATAAAAGCAAACATGTTGTTTTTTGTCTTTTGCTTCAGACAAAAGATTCTAAACACATTTCCTCCTAGACCACTCGAGCTACAGCCACTAAACTTTGCCAAGACTTCGAAACTGGTCTGACTCGAGTTGCTATGTCTTTTCAAACTAGTACCACTAATGGAATTCTGGGAAATCACTGAAAAATTTCCATTGATTTAACATGGGGTCAAACTTTGTAAAATTTTAACTCAATCTGAGAACCTCATAGAAACTTTAAACTGGCCACACTTGTGGAGATTATCAGTCTGTGAAAGAATGTATCTATCACTGTGCGAAAGTATTTGAACCCTAGGCTATAGAAGGTGTTAAATTCATACTATTTACTTATAATCGCCATTTTGAAAAGGATAAACTCCAACAGAAATGTCTTCAAACTAAAATATCACTGACGGCTCCCTAGCAGCCACACTGTTTACCCTAGCAACCAGTTTTCTGAACTCTTATCTCAGCTTTGGTAAATGATAAAAACATGGGGGTTTGTTTATATTGACAAAGAAATGGTGTCAATGACCACCCAATGCCCCCTCCAACAGCAACTTGACTCTTTACCATAGACACCATTTTGAAATATCACTATCTCAGTTTAAAGAAAATCAGAGACCTGGTGGTTAGTTTATATTTTTCATATTGAAATGGGGAACTTTGTGTGATGTCACAGATTCCTCCATAGCAACCAAAAGATCTACCATGGAAACCATTCCATTTTGCTAGTAAACGACTTTTAAATGCCATTTTTACCAGCCAGCATCATAGTTTATGCACAAACTTTCGCCCTCTAGTTAAATCATGCAGTTGTTCATTAAAGGTTAAAAGTTTGTACCGTGTGTCTAGTGCTACCCTCATTTGTGCCTGGGCGGAAAAAGGAGCTGATGCTATGAGTCCCGAAGGCACCATCCTCCATTCAGATGCATTTTCACCTGAGAAGCTGGTGGATACCCTTGGAGCAGGAGATACCTTCAATGCTTCGGTCATCTTCTCTCTTTCACGCGGTGGGTACATGAGACTGAAAGGCATTGTGGGTTAACATGAGGTGGGTTTGAAGTTCATGTTGCTTTTCTTTCTCTTTTCTCAAGGGGGAAGCCTACAGGAGGCGCTCACATTCGGTTGCCAGATTGCGGGCAAAAAATGTGGGTTCCACGGATATGATGGAATTTTAAACTGAGAGTTGTTTTATTCAGAAATTATTCCCACTCCACCACAAACTGCAACGCAACGAAAGTATCAACTTTCTTTTTGTGAATAAATAAATGTTCAATAAATAAATAATTTGAAGGCTTCAGTTGTGTGTAAATAAATCTGACATATATGAAAGTCTAATGTTTATCAGTACATTATTGAAAATAATGAACTTTATCACAAAATGCTAAATTTTTGAGAAGGACCTGTATTATAGAAATATGGCTTCAACTACAAAAGCTGTGATTTGGCTCTGTCTTGTTTCACATAACCAGCTGGCTGCAGATGTTTCAATGATTTTCGAAAGTTATCATTCATTTATTTTCCAACCAGCTTATTCCCTTTTGGGGTCACGGGAGTCTGCAGATGCCTATATCCACCGAACTTCGGGCGAGAGGCAGGGGCACACCCTGGACAGGTCGCCAGTCCATCGCAGGGCCAGAAATTCACTATACAGTAATAAAGCTACTTTTAAAGCATGTACAATATATATCTGAGCCCTCTATACTAGACAAACCCCGCAACTCCCACCTCTGACCAACAGAGGGAGCCATTGCCCCACTAACTTCTGCCCACTACACTATGTTTCCCAGGATCCCTAGTTCCACATTGATTATTCACCCAGCTGAAGATCATTTCATCCCTCTACTTAACAGACTGAAACTGATCACACGTTGCGAAGTCTTGTTTGCCTCCTGCTGCAATTCTGAGCAATTCATACCTGTGCATGCCTACCTGTTGTGACCCTGCCTGCTTACCGTTTAGGATTCTTGCTACCTGCCTGCTGTATTGCTATCTCTGACATTGGATTCTGATTGTTTGCTGCCTGCCCTGACCATTAGCCTGCTGTTTGACTACGCCTCTGTCTGTCCTGTATTGCTGCCTGAACTTTGCTTGTCTGACCTCGAATCCACTAAAGCCTGCAGATGGATCCCAACTCGAGTGATTCGTTACAGCAACTCTATGAAACTTTGGTTATTTTAAATATTAAAGCACTTAGCTATGCCTTACAGCTGATTTCCCTAAGCTGTAAGATAATTAATTTTCATGTCATTTGAGAAAAGCCTGCGCTGAAGAATCAAATAATGCGTACACTATCCAGCGCTGAGGATACCTGTGGAGGAGTTGATTTATATCATTGTCTGAATAATCCTGAACTATTGAGATCCCTGTAGCAGAGCTGTGTCTGTTCTGCTGTATGCAGAGGGTCTAAGGAGACAGCTGTTCGTAAGGGCTCAAAGTTGAAAGACAAACAGGATACGTGACATATTCCCTCCCAAACCCGTTCAGGCACAGCTGGCCTATACTGTTGACACCACGCCCAGAGTGCTCTAATCACACCCTGTCTCACTGATAGTCAATGCTGGATGCTCTTGAGAAAATTACACACATCATGTTCTATTTGAGATGACCTCATTTACTGCAGTGTTCCAAGGTGCAACAAAAATATAAAAATTTGTAAATGTGACCTCTAGTGGTGAAAAGTACTTTTAATTTCTCAAATATTCTAGTGTTTGTTAGATCTCAAGACATTGTGATATTTCAAATGATTAACCCTTTTAAGCCTGGGGCCTTTTGTTATTTGTTACTGTAAAAATACTCAAAAAAAACAGGTTTTATGTTTCATAAGAAAAAAACTAAAGTGCTGAGACAAAATTAAAATTCATAAATCCACCCAAAAAGCAAAGACAAGGTAAAAAAAAAGTGAAAATATATAGCCAAACACTTTTTTGTGTCAGAAGTTTGAAAACTTCAAGCCATCTCACAGGTCTTGTACTTCCAAGGGTTATACCTTCTTTTCACGACTAGATGGCACTGATGGCACAGATTTGGGGTCTGTAAAATGAAACTGAAAGACGATCACACATTTTCTTACAGTTTATTTTGATGTACCTCACAAATTATGTGTCATAACTCTTGTAATCTTCATTTATAACCAAAAATAACAGAGCTAATAACGTTTTTAAAACCCACACATTTCATTTGGAATCAAAATGATACAATAGCTTGGTTGTGCCATTCCTACCGTGTGTACAGGGTTTTTGAAGGGTTAAACTCCCAGCTAGAACCACTGTGCCTCTTTGTCACATTATGGTCACATGGCATGAGAAGTAGCATTTTGTTAGTAGCTTGATGATATTTTGATATTTTCTCCAGATCTTGTCACGCATGTCCAGCACGTTCGTTCCGTATTATTGCGCCTTCTCGAAAACCGCCTGTTCGTCAAGGCGGAGAAATGTCTGTTCCACTCAGTTTCGGTCCCCTTCCTCGGGCACATCATCGGTTCGGGGGGCGTGGCTGTCGACCGTTTCACGCCGTTTGTAAGTGGCCCGTTCCCGAGAGCCGCGCTGCGCTCAGGCGCTTTTTGGGGTTTGGCAATTTTTACAGCCGCTTTATTCGGAATATCGGGCGCATCACGCTTCTGTTAACCTCTCTTACTTCCGTTAAACGCCAGTATTCCTGGTCGGTTGAGGCTCAAAATGCCTGGAGCCGTACTCTCTCAACGCGCTAAGGAGGATGGGAGGGTTCATCCGTGCGCATTCTACTCTCACCGCCTTTCTCCCTCCGAGCGCAATTATGATGTGGGTGATCGTGAATTACTCGCCATTCATTTAGCTTTGGAGGAGTAGCGCCATTGGCTTGAGGGCTCGTGCGTTAGTTTTTTGGTTTGGACCAATCACCAAAACTTAAGCCATATTCGTTCCACGTGAACCCTGAGCGCACGCCAGGCCCGTTGGTCACTTTGTTTTTACCGGTTAAATTTGTCGTACCAGCCGGGTTCCAGAAATGTTAAACCTGACGCTCTCTCTCGTCAGTTCGAGGTCCAGCCTGTGTCTGCCCCGTCTGACTTCGTACTTCCTCCTGAATTGGACCAATCTCCTGGGGAATCGAAGTGAGGTTTTAGACGTCAGTCGTTCTGTAGGCCCTCCGCAGGGCTGTCCTCAGGGGAGATTATTTGTTGTCGAGGAACTGAGGCAGAGGGTTTTACGTTGGTGCCACTCGTCTAAATTGTTTGCACACCCGGGTGCTCGTGCTACCGAGGCAGTGGTGCGGCAGCGCTTCTGGTGGCCATCGGTCCGCATAGACATTTGCGTTTTCGTTTGCTCATGTTCTATTTGCGCACACAATAAGACGGAGACTGCTTCTCCACACGGGCTTCTTCCCCCGCTGGAGGTGCCCTCCCGTCTGTGGTCTCATATCTCTCTCGATTTCGTCGTAGGTCTGCTCATGGTAACACGGCAATTTTGACTGTGGTAGATCGCTTCTCGAAGGCTGCGCATCCCGTTGACTAAGTTGCCATCCGCCTTAGAGACCGCCAAGCTCCTTCTAGATCACGTCATTAGACTCCATGGCATCCCCACTAACATCGTTTCAGATCGAGGTACCCAATTACCTCCCAGGTCTGGAGAGAGTTTTGCAGAGCGCTCGGAGCTTCGGCATCTCTTTCATCTGGGTTTCACCCGCACAGTAACGGTCAATCAGAGAGGGCTAACCAGGATCTTGCTTGCATCTTGCGCTGCCTTACTTCCAAATTTCCGTCCTCCTGGATGGATTGATTATTTATCTTGGGCTGAGTATTCACATAACTCCCTTCTGTCGTCCGCCACTGATATCTCTCTTTTTGCCGCCTCCGTCGGTTACCAGCCACCTCTCTTTTCCTCTCCGGAGAGCGAGGCGGCCGCACCTAGTATTCAAGGTTTTATGTCTCGCGCTCGCCGTTCATGGAGGCTCACCAAAGCCCCGCTTCTTGGGTCTTAGGAACGTATGTGTCGATATGGTAATCGTTATTGTCGCGAAGCACCCAATTATATTTGTGGTCAGAGGGTATGGCTGGGTATGCTTCCTACCCAGCATCCTTGTCATAAACTGGCACCCCGATTTATTGGTTAGTTTTCTATCTCTAAGATTATCAGTCCTGTCACGGTGCGCTTACATCTTCCTAGTTCTATGTCGCGCGTTCACCCGGTATTCCATGTATCCTGTATTAAACCACTCATCCCACCTGCCTCTAATGCTTCTTGCTCTTCCCAGACTCCTCTGATCGTGGAAGGGGAGCCTGCCTACCGAGTTAAGAGTCTGTTGGAGGCTCGTCGTAGGGGTCGGGGATATCAGTTTCTGGTTGATTGGGAGGGTTTTGGTCCCGAGGAGCGTTCTTGGGTTCCTGCACGTAATATACTTGGCAAATCTCTCATTGACCAGTTTTTTCGCTCGCGCTCTCTCGTAGTACCTGGAGGTACTCCTTCTGTGATCTGTCTAATTACCTCTCATTCTCTCTCTCCATCTCTCATTCAGAGCACCTGCCTGATTCATTTGCGCGCAACGGTTTCCCGTCGCGTGCTGATTAGCATGCCTTCTTAACGCTCCTTCTCTAGCTTCTCCCTGTCAGACGATTAATCTCAACTACTTCTATGCAGCACAATTTTGTAGATCCTTACCTGTATTCTCTTCCCCAGTCCTGTCCAGTCGTGTGAAAAGATCGGATCTTCCTAGCATCTCTCTCCCTGTCTGTTTGACGAGCAGTTAGTGGACGGTGGTTGCTCGGGACCGGAGGCTCTCCGCGGCTTTCCCTTTCGGACAAGGCTTGTTTTTTGTTATTGAACTGTTCAGGCTCCACTGCCGGTGGCTGTGTTTTTGCCTTTTCCCTTTATTATTATTATTAAAGACTCTAATTTTCATCTTGCATCTGGGTCTGCCTTCCCCTTTTGCGACTACACATTTATGCCACCTGATTAACTGGTACTTTTTTATGGAGTTTAGAGTGAGAAAAAGGGGAGAAATGGGAAAGATCTTTGGGAACAGGAATCGAACCTGAGAGACGGACCCTGGTAGCCATGTGATAAACTGTTCTTATTTGTTTAAGAAATATTATATTTTTGCTGTAAAACATGCCTATTGTAGCCTTAACAGAGAGCAAAGGAAATCATGTTTGGCTTTCTCCACAGGCTGGATCCTGGGTTGTTAGAGTAACACAAGCTTTACTGAAAATAAGGTAACCTGCATGTGGTGGCTCACATCACAGTGAGAACAGGGACTCACTTGCCAAAGGATTGTCTGGACACCAGTAATATGACAAGCAGAAGGTGTTCTTCATCAGAAACTGCTTCCCAGTGTGACTAAAGATGGACACCCAGAAGTGTTTTTCTTTCCACTAAACCATGAGCCAATCTCCAAATGACTTCTCTGGCTTTCAAGGTGGAAAATTAAATGTATTGTGTACAGCGTTTCATTGCACATGATTTTAAAAAGAGTTGTTTTTTTCTGTTTAAGGACGTGTTTTCAATCACACTTGACATTGACGAATGATCCAGACTCTCCAGTACGGTGATTTTCCATGATGAATGGGAGAAAAGAGTTAAAGACAGTGGCAAAACCCATGCTATCAATCACTGACAAGAATTCTTTTCTACATGGCCAAGGTCTTCAGGAACCAAAGCTCCTCTTCATTGTTTTGGATGAATGGTGATTATTACAGCCCTCAGAAACAGTGTAGTTTAAACTGCTTGTTTCTAAGAAATCAAATACCCCTGACACTCACAGTTTAAATGTGTCAAATTAAATATCTTTATTTGAAACACACGTGTTGCCAACATACACATTCAAGGTAACAGGTTAAATGTGATTAGGCAGCATGAATCTTAGTTTTGGACATGAATTTAGAATTTTAATGCTGGCGTTGTTGCCCTGTCATCACTTTTATGAGCTGGGGAATCTTTTATACGTCACACCAATAAAAGAAACAGCACATAAACGATAACAGCCTGAATTTTTGACCATTTTATCCAGTTGAGCCTCATAATATTACACACACACACACACGTGCTAAACGTTTACAACAAGAAAAGGCTAACGTCTCTAAACATTCGAGCCAGACCACACAGAGCGAGTCGGCTGACGGAGGATACTCTGAATCCTCTTTGTTGTTATTCTTTGCTGAACCACTTTAAGGACAGAGTCTGTTTGATAGCGGAGCACTCAAGCTGTGAACTGGATCGAAGGATCTGGACCGAAATGCACTGGACCTTCATTGTACTGTAGTAGAACTGCTATTTTTAAAAGTGCTGATCAACTGAAAAGTATGTCGGTTCAACGCTGCTGAGGGAATTGTGCCTAGAAGTATTTTCTAAAGACACTTGCATTGAAAGCAATGATGTCCATCATTAAAAACGTTCCCAACGTTCTGCAGCAACACGAAATACAATAAACACCAACATACTTAATATGGAAATGCTTAATACACAAGAAACATGCTGCAAATACTCACATTTTTACAAAAAAGTAAAAATGTTCTGCCCATTTGGGGAGGTACAGAGGTAAATTGTCTAGAGGTGTAATCGGGGATAAAAAGTTTGAGAATTTAGTAATCACTTTATTTATGAGCTCGAACCGAGCCTGAGATCAAAGAAGATATTCACCCAAGTGAATATAATACATTAGAAACCATGGCTGAAAGTTGACCGGTTATGCCATAGTCACTTGCCAAGGTAAACATGATAAAGTTATTGATAATTTCTGGCTGAATACAGGGCTGAAACAATGAAAGCAGCAGGTGTTGTGTTGTTTTTCCCACAACTCTGTGAGTAACCAAAAAAATAGTCAGTGTTCCAGATGGATTACCTGACGCCGCTATGAGATAAATTGAGTTTATTTAAATAAGAGTCTTATCAAAATGTTGGGTTGAAATCGATTTAAAAGCATTTGCAGTGGATTTTGTGTCTCTCAGTCCAGCTTTAGAGAGAGCGAAATGTTCAAGATACGAAGGGTTTCGTGGGAAATTTTTTGCTTCGAGATGCAAGAAGAAATTTGAGATATGAACAATAACAAACATTTCTGCTCTATTTCCACTTGTTTGTTTCACGTTGCCTTTATGACGTCGTCCTTGTGCTCCTTTCTGCCTTTGAAGAAAGTGTGCTTTAAGGGGCTGATACGCCTTAAAACACTTTAAATCTGTTGTAAATCGAGCGAAACATTATGTATAGATTACTAATAATGTACTATAACAAATGTTAGAGTCAAGGTGTCGTAAAAGAAATAACGTTTATAACGTGGAACTCCGACACATCGCTTCACTCTCAAGATAAGGTTTCACATTTGTGCTAATATTACGTATTTTGCTTGTGTTTATTACCATTTATTACATTAACAATGTGTAGATTTAAGGATTGAATAAACATTACTTGAATTTTCTCTGGTTTTCCATTTTTTCATCTACTTATTCTGTTGTTTCTGAGAGCCCTTAGGCGCTTTACATGTAAAACTTGCTTCGAGACACAAATTGTTCGACATACAAAGGTCACGCTGGAACGGATTTGTTTCGTATCTCTGGGTACCACTGTATGTGTTTATGAAATGTTAGAATTATCCTAGTTCAGTGAAACTGGAAAAGTTTGTGCTGCCGTCTCACTCTCAACGAAAGCTGTGAGTTGCTATGGTTAACCAATAATGATGGATTAATAAACTGAACCGGAGGAACCTGTGCAGTTATACAAAATTAAACTCAATATTCAGACAGACCGTGGCATAAACATATTTATACTAAAAGAAATCTCCAGAGATGAGCCTTTTGTTTCACCTCCACTGCATCCACATTCGCTTCCCATTATTCCAAACTCCTGGGCCATGTCGGGTTCAGGCAAAGATCTTCAGCTCTTAAATAGTCAGTGATGCCAGAGATCTTAAAGATGAGTTTATTTTCAAATGGATCATATTTTAACTATTAGTTTTTGGCACAAAAGCATTCAAGCTACATCTATGTGGAACATTGGTGTCTGAGCTAATTGTAAGAATTCTGAAGCCCTGCCTTATGCAGCAGAAGTCCAGAGCTGCTTGCTCACAAAAGCTAAGCGAGACTGGTTAGTCCAAGGATGGGAGACCACATGCAAAGACACATTGTTGTAACAACGTGAATAATCATCTTTTAGCTGAGACATTAAACTGAGATCCTGACTCTGTGGTTGTTATATATGCCAGGATAAAGGCCTCTACACACCGATCCGAAATGAGATCCGCACGAATGTTCTGATGGCTTCTCAGCAGGGAGCTCTATGTCTGAGTCAAGGAAATATCAATGCAATGATGCTCCCTGCCTGAAGATGGCGTTGGTGATACAACAGATGCACTCAGGGCAACAGGAAAGAAGATGACGACAGAGAAGAATTCAAAGAACATATAGAAAAAATCCTGGATGTCGAGCAGTTTGTTCAGAGGTGGCTGATCACAGGGAGCTGTTTGGCAAAAAAGTGGCACTATTTCTTTCCTGTTTCCTGTACGAAATCACCATGAAAATGAGGGAAGAGCACCGTTCAGCTCAGTTATGTCGCACTCACGTCATCATAAGAGCCAGCTCTCATTGGTCATTCTCCTTGCGATAAATAGATCGTTTTTGTCAGCACCACTCATTTTGGTCAGATGTGTGAGCTCCCGATGTCACACGAAACTTCAGATCGAAAAATCAGATCAGTGTGTAGAGGCCTTAAATCATTTTCTCTTATCATCAATGTCTTTTGATGAGCCTTCCATGTTAATGTGAAGAAATAATTAATTAATGACACCATCGCCTGTCAGCAATAAGGAAATCAATGGAATCATGACACAACAGAGAGCACAAGTGTATACACACTCGGAAGTGATTTATATTGTGAAATCAGGCTCCGCCCTGAAGTATCCATCTAATATTGAAATTAAAGGGGCCATATTATGCCATTTTTAAGCATTTATAATAAATATTTGAGCCATCTATCCTAGTACTGCACTGTTAATAACTGTCTAAACGCAATATTAATAATAAAAAAAACATCTTTGAATCACTTCATATATTTTTCCTCTGCAAAATGCACCGTTTACCCCCCCCTTCCTTCGACAGTTATGCTTTCGTCATGCCCCCTGCTGACCAACCCTTACTTGTCAGTCAGAATTGTGCAAAGACAGAAACAGTGTTAATGCTTATTAGATTGCAATCGACAGAAAACACTCTTTCTCTGCACTGTTCTTCAGCGCGGGTCTCACTTGCGGGTCAGGCCGCGCACTAGCGTTTAATCTGATTGGTCAGTGGGCGGTGCTAGGAACTGTGGGTGTTTCAGCTCACAAAAAAGAAATACAGTATTACACAAACATGCATGAAAGATTCTGAATAAAACTTGAGCCATGTTTTTAAAGAACGTCACTAAAAGATGCTAGATGTCAGAAAAGGTGTTTTTGCATAATATGTGCCTTTTTAAACAAATATACCTCCACATAATAAATATTGAAAATCTAGTAACACTTTAGGATACTCTTCATAAAAAGCAGTTACTATAGAACTAACCAGTAACTATCTAGTATCTTTGCAGTAACCATGTTACCTACAAGGAAGTTACAGGTAACGATACAGTAACCAATGTCACAGTAACTACCATTAACATAACTCCAAAGTAATTAACTAATCAGTAACTACTGTTATCTCTAAAATTATGTGTTCTCACCTTAGAATACTCTTCCAAGTACTAAACAGTTCCTTGATAACTAAGTGGTAACTCTTCAGTAAGTATTCAGTAGTTCCATGAGAACATATGGTAACTCAATTGATTCATGATGCAAGGTAAATCTCAGGAATCCCGCACTCAAAAGAAAAGTTACTTGTTAGATCGGTAGTAACTTCCTCTTAGTTATGTGTTAAGTAAAGAAGAGTGTTCTAAAGTGTTACCGAAAATCCTTACGACAATTCTGAAAATGTCTATATTGCGTTGTGCTCCATGGGTCTTGTTCACCAGGCTGTGTCAGACACTTGTAGCTAAAATGACAAAAACATGTTAAATTGTTGGTGTTTTAGTATTTGCACGAGTTTTGGCTCTGTACACATTTTCACATTTCATGTTTCCTCATTTATTAAAGTAAAAGCATCAGGATGTTATCGATGAAAAACCGGGCTTGGGATATTGAGCAGGCACAGGATCGAACAAGCACAGGATTAAAGATAAAGAGCAAATTTGTTTAATAAAATCGTCAATCCACCCATAAGCCTAAATTCTAGACCTGACTGTGAGTCACACTCTTTGACAGAACACTCTGTGCAGTGGCATACTGTGCATGAGAAGTCAAACAGACTTCGCGGTCATCTTTGGTGCATGAGAAATCATCTGTGATTCCAATAACATGGACATTTCTCAAAAAGAACATCGTCAACATCAGCCGTACGAACCCCACGCGGGTCGGTTTACATATCAAGGGCAACGGTTCTTCCATATAAAATGAAACTCTCTGATCATGAGTTCATAGAAGGTCTTTTAACATCCAGAGATCTGGTC
This sequence comes from Danionella cerebrum, assembly GCA_007224835.1. Classification (NCBI taxonomy): domain Eukaryota; kingdom Metazoa; phylum Chordata; class Actinopteri; order Cypriniformes; family Danionidae; genus Danionella; species Danionella cerebrum. The sequence goes on along the minus strand of SRMA01025859.1, from coordinate 193,736 downwards.
TCAAACAAAGACCGATGCATGCTACGGTATGTGCATCTCAATCCCATGTGGGCAAGTGTCACATAGTGTCTCTTTTTTGCCCTGTCGTTGTGCCGGTCCTATGAGTCTGATTGGCTTGAGTGCTTACTTAAAAAGAACCGTGTACATCTTCATATAACAGCATGCCACTGAAGATGGTCAGAGGCTCTACTGAATGAGCCAGTTTGCCCATGACCAGGTCTATGCAAACAGTGTCACCCATCTGAAGGGGAAGGATGATGTTGAAGACGGCTAGAGAGCCTGGTGTTGGTTTGGCTTCGGCCATTGGTTTGTTTTCCAAGCCTTCCGGTTGGTAACCTGCCGAATCGACTCGCGCCATGCCGTAGTTAGACCTGGACAGAACAGCTTCGATCTTTTCATTCTTGTGTCCTGTCAGGATAGCGCTAAAGAAGTAGTGCCCGTCCAGTGGAGCAGTAAAGATGCCTGTTTTGAAAATACAAAGTTAAATACCTGCTATGCCTCGCCTGAGTTGAATAATAATGAGCTTCCAGTGTTACCTGTTCGGGGATTGTAGAAGTTTCCTTCGTTTACAAAAGCCTTATCAAAAACGATTGTTCCCGCTGTAACCATTGGGTTTGTGAGAGCCGCAGAGAAAGAAAGACGTCTAATGTTGGCATCTGCACCAGCCATACCTGGAATGAGTGCACAAGCGAATATTGAAAGCAAGAAGCTAGCAATGATTGCTAACCCTAAAAGTGTTTTCACTCAGGTTCCTTCACTCTTTTTGATTCAGCCGAGGACCGAGGAGAAGACACACTGTAGCATTTGTCTGCCATTTCGGCCTCATTTAGAGCTACACTCAACCCTCTGGTCAAAACGGAAGCAGAAACTAACCCTATTATAGTCATGTGACAACCCTTGTGTCATCTTAACTCTCTGAAGTGGTCTAATTATCCAATTAACTATCTAATTATCTAATTAAAAAGAAGTTGGACTGTTTTGAATTAACTAAGAAAGACGTGACCCATTCATTCACTAATTCCCTTTTTATGGGGTCACAGGGGTCTGCTGGTGCCTCAAGCGAACATTGACCGAGAGGCGGAGGTACACCCTGGACAGGTCGCCAGTCCATCACAGGACGTGACCGTGTTTTGCTTAATTTGGATTTCAAATATAATGTGTAGGTTGCAAAAAAGTTATTAGTTTTGATATTTTGTGTTTTAAATGAACAATAAAAGTTGCAAGATAATTCAAATTAAAATGCGCAATCGCTTTTAGTTTCATTGCACAGACCCCAAATTGGTGCCATCAGTGCCATTTACTGGTGAAAAGAAAGTATAACCATTGGAAGTACAAGACCTGTGACATGGCATGTGTTCTGGCACAAAAACAGTGGTGGTTCGCCTGTTTTTTTTCATACAATTTTTTTACAGCTTTTGTATTTTGGAGGGGATTTATGAAGTTTTTCTGAACAGTTTTTGCAACTCTAAATAGTATTTTTGGTAAAATTTGTAATGTAAGGAAAATATTTGTAAAAAAAGAAGCTTGTGCTAAAAAAATGAAAAAAATAGTATGTTGGTATGAGTTAGATTTTCCTCAAACCATTTTCATGCTAAAGAAAGTACATTTTTACTAAAATTCATCAAAATGGAGTTATGACATTTAAAAAAAAACAATTTTATTGTACCTCCCTCCAAATGAACCCAATCAGGAGCATATTTTGTTTTTATCTCACCAATAACACAAGCTCTCTGTAACATTAGTCACAATCCAGAGATTCAGAGAACAAGTTATCAAAAAATATATCTGTACAGCTTCCATAAAGAAGAAACTTCCTGCTGTGTCCAAATGTATAGACATAAATTATAGACGTGCACTTAATATGGAGGTCTAAAATAGTGCAATAGACGACAAACCGAAACTCAGCGAGCGCTATTACTTTGAGGAGGAGGTGTGTCATGAGTCTACGTGCAAGCAGTCAATTGTATCAATTTCAACGCTATTCTATTTTTGGTCTTGGTCTCAGCACTCTATGGTGTCGGCTACAAGACTCATTGTTACAAATAGCACTGCTTTGGTGTTGAAAGAAAAGTGGTATTTATTAAAATCATAACAATGTGAAATTTCACCAACGCTCATGAAAAGCAAAACTCTTAATACACATGATTGCATTCTTGCTTTCACTCCAGAAATTTGCACACTTTTCGAATTAAATGTGGCTAAAAGGGTTATGGAAAAACATAAAATACATACCACGTTCTCCTCTGAGACCTAGAAAAGGAGATAAAAAAAAGGCAGTTAATTAAATGTTGAAACTCCACGAAAGATTGCAGCTTTACATCTGCATACAGCTCCCTTTGACTAGTTTAATTAGAGTTAAACTAATGTGTTCTGCTGCGATGGACTGGGGACCTGTCCAAGGTGTACCCCCGCCCCCTACCCGATGTGCACTGGAGGCACCAGTAGACCCTCATGAGCCCAAAAGGGAATAAGCGGCCAGAAAAATGAGTGAATGAATGAATAATGTGTTTTGTTCCCTCCAAGAACATCCTTGTGCACTCTTGATCTAAAGACTATGGCCAGGAATTACATTTCTTACCTGGAGGTCCCCTTGGACCTGGTAAGCCCTGGATACCTGGTGGACCATCATTACCTGGAGGTCCCTGTGGACCAGGGAGCCCGTTGTCTCCCCGAGGACCTGGCGGCCCAGGCAAACCTATAATTAGAAGTGAAGAAATCAAAGTTTCTGAATGTCAGCGTTTAAGAATGAGCCGCATTTGATTGAGTAGCATTAGAGTTAATACACAATATATTAGGAATAACACGAAGTTTGCATCTAAAACCATTAAAATGTTGCTTTAAAGCAATCAAAACAGCAAAAGCTGCACATTTTAACACATTTTTGCATGCTGTCAGTTTTGCAATCAATGTTTAAGTGACTTTTAAGATGTTAGCAAAGGAAAAACAAACACTTGGATTTCTACTTGAAGCACTTAAATCCAGACCTGTCAAGTCATTCTCAGCTAAGTTCTGGAACTCCTTAAGGATGTGGACCACTGAGGAATTGAGTCTCTTGATCTTGCCGTGGATATCGTCCAGATGTGTGTTCTGGAGGATCTCAATGAACCCGCTGTGCGAGATCACTGTGTTGTTCAGCCCACTGACACAGCTCCACAGGCTAGACATGTGTTTGTTCAAGCCGTCTTTGATCTTCTGGAGGTTGTCTGAGACAGAGTCGAACCGACCACAAACCACTTCCAGTTTGGAGAGCCTCTTATCCAGACCATCACCAGTTCTCTTGCAGTCACCCATTTCAACCACAAAGTTGTTCCCAAAGCGGCGTACATCCTTATCGACACCGTCGAATCGCATCCTGCTATCTTCGATGTGTTCGCTCATTTCCTGCTGGATCTTGTCGATTTCTGAGATGATTTTGTCTTTGGTGTTTCCAAGGTCAGTGATAACACTGTCGTGTTTTTGGACCACATGCTCCAACCCTTTCAGTGTGTCGTTGATGGAGCTAAAGGTTAGGATGACTTCCGATAATTCTCCCTGGATTGATCGGAGATCACCCGCATTACTACTGATAACACTGTGTCCATCCAGGGGCTTTTGAGGGTTATCCAGGTGACCTGTTCCAGAATCTGGACCAGTTGGTGTATTCAAGTTGATGTTACACTGGCCATTGCATTTCTGAACCTCCTTTCTCAGCAGATCCATCTCACGCTGCAAACCCGAGCACCCGTCTACACAACCCATGTCCAATTTACCCTTAATGTAAGTCATTTCTCTCTGCCATCTGTCCATGGCATGGTTCGTGATGTTCTTTAGCTTCTTCAGGTCACCTTCCACCGTGCTGCACACGTCACAGTTATCCATCTCCATTACAATCCTGGTGAAGTGTTCCCCATTGTCTCCGGTTAGATCTTTGATCTTGCGAACGTCTTGACTAAGGTTGATGATCTGATCCTCAAGCGAGTCGCCAGATACAGAAAGATCCTTGAGTCTTGTGTCAAACCTCTTGATTTCATCTTCATTTGCAACCACTCTCCACTCCAAAGACTTAACCGTGCCACTAGATCCTGAGCCAGAACCTCCTGGATGAGATCCAGAACTTGAGCCTGAGCAGCCGGAGCATTCACTTAGCCTTCTGTCAATGAACAAAGTGGTATTCTCAAGCCGAGAGAGACGCTTATCGAGATCAAAAACGGTCTCTTTAACGCTTCCTATATCAAGTTCCATGTCATTAATCTTGTACTGCTGGTCAAGAATACGACTGTTGATTTCACTGCGAAGATTTCGTAGATCTTGCTGGAAGGAGTTGCGTATGCTGGCTTCCATATAGGTGCAATTTTCCTCCGCCCTCTGAACAGTGTTGTTGAGTCTTTTCTCCAGGTCTTTTAGATTATCCTTGAAAAAATCTGGCATAACTGGCACTTGTCCTTGTCCACGGGTTCCGCCTCCAAAACTTCCATCACCACCAGTTCCTCCGGGAATCTGATTCAGCCGGTCCTGAAGCTTGTCATATGCCTCAGAGGTAGAACTTATTCTTCTCTCCACGTCACTGAGTCTTCTTTTGAGGTCTGACACATTGTCACAGCAACCTTGAGACCGGATGAGTTCCCGGCGTAAACCATCATGAGTTTGGCGATAACGTTGGTCCATGGCGGTTATCTGCTTCTCAAGAGCCGATATCCTCTCACTATCTTTCTGCTGTTGCTGTCTCAGGTCTTCCACGCCAGCCTGACAAGCGGCGCACGAAAGTGTCACTCGACGTTCAAGCTCTCTGAGGATTTCCTCCTTCAAGGAATTGAACTTGTTTCCTCCTGCTCCGCCAACGTCTAATTCATTTCCTCCACCTTTACCATTCACGAGGTGATTATTGATACTGACTAGGGTCTTATCATGAGCTTGGGTTCTGTTGTCCAACTGATCTAGCTTCGTCTGAATGTTATGGATGGTCTCTTTCATTTCAGGCCGCGCTGCGTCAGCTGGTGTTTTGCCGATATTAATACCGGGTTTGTGCATTTCCTCCTGGAACTTCTCATTCATGCCACGTAGTGTTGTCTGCAGATCATTTAGGTCTTTGGTCAACCTCTGGATTTTATCCTCCAGTTGTTTCATCTTATCATTGTCACCTCTACCTATAGGTGGAGATAAAAGGAATTTTAGCTCATCAGTAATAAACTTGTTTTTAGAAGTAGATCTCAAAAAATCATCAAAGTCTGAGGTTAAAAGTCTTAACCATTTTCCAAAAAGGTTTGTTTGCTTCAGTCTTCAGAGCTGTACTGAAATCTCATTCTCAACTAAATTACCATTACTTGCCAGAAAAAGTATCTGTTCGAAATACGACTCAAAGTACAAGTTACTTTTCCAAAACTACTCGAGAGGAGTGACTACTGAGTATAGAATATTATTGGATGAAAAATTGCCAGCTTTATTTATTTTTACATGGAACCAGAAGTAAACAACAATTTTCATAAAAAACAGACTTTAAATATGTTATTGGAGAAAAACTATACTGATCAATTTTTTCACCTTATATCCTACAAGTTAAAAGTGTAGCTCATATCAGAGCCATTTTCTTAAGGGTGTTTCTTAGCAAGATAGAAATGGAGGAGTGGTAAAGAGTGAAAAAGAAGAAAGAAACTTAGAAAGAGTAAGAGGGAGAGAGAAAAAAGAGAGCAAAAGGTGAGCATCAAAGACAGATTTATAGCATAGATCTGAAGATCATGAAGAGAGAGAGAGAAAGAGTTGGAGGGAAAAGAGAGGAGAAAAAATAAACGAGAGAGAGTGAAAAAGAAAAGAGAGATTGACAAGAGAGAATGTGGGAGAAAAAAAGAAAGAGTAAGAGAACAAAAGATAGAAATACTTGAGAATGAGATGGCAAAAAATAGAGAGCAAAGAGAAAGGAAAAGAGAAATTCAATAAACCGATTCAATTAATCGGTTTCTTTCAATAAACAAATGAGTCAATATATCCGTTTCATATCATAATACACAACATACAAAAATATAATTTGTATCAAAATGCAGTTGACAAAAGCCCAACTTATTTTTCCTTCTTAAACACTTTCCCTCATGTGAACAACTAAAACAAAGGGGCGATTTTAAGGGGTGAAATGAATACCTGGCCATCCCGGTTCTGTTTAGTAGGAAAATGTAGGGGTACACAGCCCCCAAATAAAAGTGCATCCAGTCTAAAATCTTGACCTTTTTAAAAATGTGTAACTTTGCGAGGGCAATCCATCATCACTACCCAATATTCTCTGCAGAGACCGCTGTAAAACTGTTTTATGATGTATCTCATTTCTTATTAGGTGTATATCCTCAGCACCTTTGGAGTTGTTCGTGGCTGTTAACAATCACTAAATTCCTGCAAAACTCCATCAGATCATTATTTGTATTCGAATTTTTGGCATAAATCTCTATATCTACCTCGGCTCTAATCAACACTATTTTATAAAATCCAGGATTTTTACTCATTATTTGCCAAGATTTTACGTGATGTCACTGATTTCTGAAAGAAAAGTGTTGATCAGCAGTAAAAATCTCAACTTTTACCTTTACCCTAATGGAGCAATCAAGAAAGCAGGTCTTACAATGGGTATCATGTAAGATCTTGGCAAATATGGGGTAAAAATCATGGATTTAAAACAAAACTGAGGTATTGTATCTGATATATTTTTAGAGCAATTTAATGTAGTGGCTTCTAACAGCAACAGACAACACAAAAGGATAATAAATATTTGAGTTTCTCAAAAAAATATATGTAAAAAAATGGGACGGCACGGTGGTGCAGTGGGAAGCACTGTTGCCTTCTAGAAGGGTGCCAGTTCAAGGTTCGATATTCTGCTTGAGCGGGTTTCCTTCACAACCCCAAAAACTTGCGTGTGTTGCTAGGGTGTACCCCTGCCTCTCGCCCGATGTGCGCTGGAGATAGGCATCAGCAGACCCCCGTCAGCACGAAATGGAATAAGCGTGTTCGAAGATGAATGAATGTGTAAAAACGGTGTGAAAAGTTTTGTCAACAAAAATCATTCAGTTTGATGAAACTTTAGACTCAAAATCACCCCGAAGTGGCTGAAAAAGTTTCTGCTATAAAAGTTAAGCACTTCAACAGTCAGTCAGTCAGTCAGTAGGAATCTGCTCACTTCTGACACCAGCTTCAAGTGGTCAGTCGATGTACAGGAGCTTCATTGATTTCCTGTATCTGGTGGGAAAGTAGGAGGCTGCCACCCGCCCAAGAATCTACTGCGTGAAGATAAAGCAGTTCTGCTGTAGAATAATTGTAGCATGATGATATCACGTATCTACTTTAATGTGTCCTTATATGGTCTTAATAATTCAACGCTTACAAATAATACAATAAAAATGAGAGTTAATGATCAAGCAACTTCTAATAATTACCTGATCAAATTTTGTGCGCAATCTTCCCATTGTAAAAGCTGTTCCAACATGCATTTGTACGTTGACATGAAAAATTACAGATGCAATTATTAAAAATATGACATACCATTTCCAGGTCTGCTAGTCGAGATCTGAGTGTCAGATCCTCCGTTTGGTCCATCATTGCAGTCTTGTCCACTGTATCCATGGCAACACTTCCACTCCATTTCTGTCACCATTTTGTAAGCCACCTTATATCTGGGTCTCATGTATGTTCTGTAACTGTAAGACACATGACAATTTGCATGAAACAAAGGTTGGATGCTGTAAATTTCAACTGTTTTAAAAGAGATTCATAAGCCCTACTCGGACGGCATTAAAAACACAGTAAGTCTGAGAAACAGAAATTTCTAAAATGAACCTCTGTGAATCTAGTCCTGTCCAAATAGGGCTATATTTGCAGTTTTACATTTGAAACAAAGCAAGAAACATGACATTTGAGCAAAAAGAGATATAAATTACAGGATGATGAAGGATAAATTACCCAACCTTATTTTCATTTTATATATAATATATAATAAAAACTTTATTGTACTATATTTATTTGTTGGCCTGAAAAAGGACTTCTGCTGTGAAATTCAGCCCTATGCAATTCAATGGCAAATGAAATACATAGTTTAAGATCTACTTTGTTTGGTTATGAAAAGACACATACTGTAATTAGAGAAACAATGAATCCAGTATTTTGTTTTTGTTAACCCGCTCAGACCAGAATAATTTTAATACAATCGTAAAAATAAATTTTTCTGGTGTGAAATAGATCAAATAATAACAAAACAGCAATGGAAAAGAGGCTTTAAACTGGAATTAATTCTCTAGACACAATTTTACAATCATTTATTTCACAAATACTTTTTCTCAAGAATAAAAGTGATTTTTATTGCGACAAATGTAAAGATGTAGCTGAAACTGTAAAGTTGAAATTGTGACTACAGATTTAGTGAAAAAGATTTTTATTATTTAAAACACTATGATCTTTCTCTAATTACTGTAATAGAAAAAAATGTTTACAATCTTATTAGGTGCGTTCGACTTCATGCAGCGCTGCGCAGACCGATCGGCGGCTGACTTGAAGTAGTGCATGCCGGTTAGAAATTCTGTCCGACTTGAACCGGCGCTGACGTCACGTGACGTTCACGTGTGGCATCAAAGTAACGCGAGAGCGTTTCGATAACAGCCGGCTTGCTCAGCCAGAGCAGCGTTTTAGGAGCGACTGCGCCAGGATATGATGACGTCACAGCTTCTCATGATTGGCCACATTCACCACATGACGATGATCACGCGTGTTTCGTGCTTCAATCTATACAATTGCATAACAAATCAATTTACATGCCATTTCGTAAATAGTTTACGATCTTTTGACTGCAGTACATTTTTTCCCCTTAAATTATTGTTATTGGATTTGTGCATAAGTTTATTATTGTCCTTTTTTCATACAGACCACCTATAGTATTCAGCTGCATATTTGAGTAATATTTTTTATGGAATAACTAAAATGTCAGTAATGTAATGTAATGTGGTCAACATTGATGCTGAAATCTGTAGTAGCTGCTTCACCTGCATGTGCTGCATTGTGCTAGTGTGCATTGTCAATTGAAAAATACAACATTCAGATCACTTTTATACACTGGTATAAATTATAATAAAGACATATACAGTGTGCTTGTGCATCTATGATTTTTCTTGGTGGTTTTTCTAACCTGCCCTTAGCTAACTGAAGGTAAGAGTTAAATGTAAAAAAATACATACCACAGAACACAACATAACTACAAAATTATACTACATAACTACAATCTGAATCAAACTACAAAAAACCACAGCCTAATTCCTTATAATGTGCAGGTCATTCATGTTCAATGTTTATAGTTTATTAAAACTTGTTTATGCCATAAATATCACATACATTCTAGACCACAAAAATTACAAACAGACAACCACTTAAATCAGACAAATTGAAATCTGTTAAGTGTTAATCTGTTAAGCGCACATATATGTTCATTCTGCTGCATTTCTTCCAACAGAAAAGGTATTTCTATAACTTCCAGTTCATCTGCGACAAAGTAGGCAAACGTCATGTTTCAGGAAGCAATGAGATTCCCAACGTGTCCGACTTGACGGCTCCGTTTTCAGCTCCTCCCCGGCTACTTTCGGCTAATCTCAACGATCGGTCTGCGCAGCGCTGCATGAGCTCGAACGCACCTATTGTCTAAGCTGGAACAGGAAGTTACAAGTTTCTTCAATAAGCCAGCACAACTGTTTCTTTTTGGCTCTGGAGACGCAGAGGGAAAGACAGCTCCCCCTCCTCCTGTCTTATTTTATTCGGAAGGCCGCATGTTTTTTTAGCTGTTAGCATCTTCAGTATTCAATCTAAATAAAGCAGGGTTAAGTCTTGCTGGCAGAGTCTTCTGTAATGGGTTTGATAAATATTTCAATAACATTACATAGATATTTATATTTTTGATATCTGTAAAATACAATATGTTGCACAAAATACAAAAAATGTATTGAAAGGACTATTGTGGTGACTTCTGTTTCTGGGAAACAACGCAGACCATCTACATGTGACATTATATAGAAAAGTAACAAACCAAAAATTGTAATGAATTACGTTATCCCAAATAATCAAGGGGAATGGAACAAGGAAAACGTGGTTTACATGGCAATTCTTTTACACACACATTTACAACTGAACCTTTGCAGATTGATCCGAGTTTGGCTGGTGGCGGTACGGACATATGACGGCCAGCTGTATAAACATCTTGCTCAGTGAATGACTGGTGGCTATTTTAGAAGCAGTGCCGACCCGTAGATATAGTCTAAGATTTCTGATTGGAGAAAATCCTATTTACAGCCAGGGAACTTCATTTGTGGAAGAAATACCTCAACCAAAACATAGCATTAGCCTTGAAGCCATTCATCGACACCACATAAGCCATGAATAGGAAAAAAAATCTCCATTGCCTTTTTTCCCAGGACTCTGGTTTCATTGCTTAAGCCACTGGTTTTCTCTCCCCAAGCACTGTTTGACCTCCGTGAGAAGAAAAAGACAAGAAAAAGAGGTCACTCTTCGGGGTGAGCACTAAAATAAGTGGTGGTATTTTAGTAGGTTTTAAGCCTAATTCCTGTGGTGTGGTGGTTGGAGAGCTTGGAATGGCGTGCCACCTCATTCCTTACATAGCGCTGTGTGTTTCTTTGTGTGTTGAATCTAAAGAAGCAGGATTAAGCTTTTCCAGCTGGACTCCAGAATCCTGCCAACAACTGGAAAGCACCTCACAACTGCACGACTTTCAAACCCTGGCGTCCACACAATCCCTTTTGTTTACCTCTCCAATAGGCTGACTGTTTAAACGCAATGTTTTACTGGTTTTGAAACTCTCCAATAAAATGAGATGCTATAGATTCATGTCTTTTTACATTTTGTGGGACACTGAAGCGTTCAACATCTGTTTATGTCTGTACATAATTGTTGCACTTATTTAAAGTGCACTACGTAGTGGCCAGCAAGGTTTCACTTGCACTTGAAACGCTCTGGCTGAATAAAACTAGATCATGTGTCTGTGCTCAAGTGACGGATGCCTTGTGAAAGAACTCTTTTTAACAACATATGAAACAACATGATGAACAAACAACAGCGGATTGCGTGATCATTACATTCCCGATCCTAAATCCAGGTCGTTTCACAGCTTTCTCTAGATTTTAACCATTTGAAATATTAGCTAGATGGCTAAAGTTGGCTAACAAACTTTGAGGTTGGTTTGTAAAAGTGAAGTTGAGTGACAAAAACAACCCCCTATGCCTCAGTAATTTTCTGAAGTTAAGATAGAGAAATCTCTAAAAATTCAAAGGTTGTCCAAAGCTGAGATAGAAATATGCCAAGTTGGTTCCTATGGTAAACAGCCTGGTTACTATGGAGCGGTCACTGAGATAATACAGTGTTCACCATGTACGTAAAATAAACAAACCCCCACATTTCAAAGATTTTCTAAAGCTCAGCCAAATTGGTTGCTATGGTAAACAGCCTGGTTGCTATACAGCAGTCAGTGACGTAAAATAATGTTGCCCTTGTCCCTGAGCATATGTAAACCAACCCTCATTTTCTATAATATACCAAAGCTGCAATTCGGTTGCTAGGGTAAACAGTTTGGTTGCTATGGATCTCAATGGTCATTATACGTCAAAGGTAAATGTACGTTCATTATACGTGCATTATATGTTCAAATACTTTTGCACAGTGGTTGGTATGATCTTGTTTCTGATACAGTTCTACAGTATGTTGACTTTACAAGCTTTTTGTATAGTCACTTCTTCATTTATAGCAGGGGTCCCCTACCAGTAGTGGTCCATGAGGCATTTATTACAGGGACATATAGAAATAATTCAAAATGTATATAATCTACGTTCTATAGAGTCTGAAGGTATTCTATTTTTTATGTAAATTCACCTGTCTATGCCCCTTGACAGTAATGTGAAACGTGCCAAATCATCACATGATGCACTACGAAAAGACAAATCACAAACTAGCAAAAATGGGCAAATACTGATTCAATTTTATTATTATTTTGCTTATGTTTTTGTTTGCTTTTTTTATCTGGCGCATCTTAAAGAATGGTGTTCTAATGGTTTTCCTGCCCTGATTAACTTTGAATGGATGTTGGGTGAAAATCTATAAAAAAATAAATGAATAAATTATAAACCACACATTTTACTGTACATTTCTGGAAACTGTGGTGTGTTAGAAAAACAGTGTATATCTGTCAAAATCAATGGTTTGAATTGTAATAATTATGGTTATTAACTGCTAATGACATAAAAGGTATTGTTTTATGATTCAATAAGTAAATAAATACTTGTAAAAATAAAATTTTAAAAGAATGTGCCAGTAGTTATTTGATTATATTTTTTTATGGTGGAAATATTAAATGTTTTATTAAGTTTTGTAAAACAGTTTTATTCTGTATACAGTATTTTACTGTTAAATATACAAAAAACATGCTTTGACAAAAACAAAACTGTATCTAAAGAGACAAATGACAAAAACACTTTGCTTTGGCAACACATGCACTGCAAACAAATATTGAAACATGCAGCACTGCATATCATGTGATTAAATATGCTGCACGCTGCAAATATTACAGACCACATCAGAAATGTTTCAGGTGGGAAGTTAAATATGATGCAGATCCAGGATCTGTTCAGGATTGCAGTAAAAATAAAAGTGTCTGTCATAATCAATATCCCCCTGAAACTTTCCGTGCAGTGCATTGCTCTATTTGCAAGTGTTGTCGAAAATGTGTTTTTTTTTTCTTCTTTGCATGTGTTTTCATAAATTCCCCAGCTTTATGCAGTCACTACAGACCTTCAGACCTCAATTGGCTTTCAGATTAGCTCAAGAAATGGACTGGATTTCCATGGTGCTCGTGCACTTTCATAAGTTTGTTTATACTAAATGATCAATAAGTTCCATGTAACCTCTCCTCTCCGTTGCTCTCATGTCAAGTCACATGCACAGGTCACCCTGGTTAACCCCTTCACACTCTTCCTCCGTTCTGAGCACATCCCATGTTTCAGTCATGAGAATTTCTGCCAGTTTTACAGTGGTTTTCATTTGCATTTTTAAAATTGTGTTTTAACTATTTAAAGCAAGTCTTAACATAAATCACGTTTATACTGTTAGATAATTCAGGTTGCTTAATCTTAATCCAGAATCCACTCACGCAGTCTTGCATTTCATCTATATTACCTATATTAGGCATTTCAATAGATGATGGGGTGAGTAAAAGGTGTAGCCTAACCGCGCCATATATTGACAAAATCACATTTTAACACATCTTTCTTTTTTTTGTTAAATAAAAGCATTAAAAACGTATTAAAGACCAGACTTACACAACTACTCGAGCGCACTGCACACCCCAGGAACAGGGCTGATAATCAGGCTTCACGTATGTCTCTACTCCATCTTCTACCACACAGCTCACAGTCTTGGTCACCACATACGCACACCAGTTCCTGCAGAATTAAATGCACACAGAATTAGTTTCCTCAGATGCTCTGGTGATCAATAAGGGTGTATCTGAGCTAGGATCATGTAATGACATGGAACTATTCATCTCTGTGTAAAATAAAACCATACCATACCACCTTTATTTATAAAGCACTTTTAAGAACAACGACAGCTGACACCAAAGTGCTGCACATGTCTAGAGATTTTAAAAATAGAAAAACATTCACCACGATAATACAGTTTAAAAGCTGCTTTTAAAACATATAAAAAAGCTAAGTTCTGCCAGGGTTAAAAGACAAAGAATAAAAGTGAGTTTTAAGGCGGGTTTTAAAAGTGTGCAGTGAAGGGGCAGCTCTAATGGCCAGACGGAGGTTGTTCCACAGCTGAGGAGCAGAGACACAAAAGGCCCTGTCTCCCTTGAGCTTCCTCCTGGACCTTGGTACCTGCAGGAGCAACAGGTCAGCTGACCTGAGGGTTCGAGAAGGGGAATAGGTGAGGATGAGATGAATGCATATAAGTTTCCAAGTGCAGCCTAGAAAGATACGATCTCACCTTAGCCAGTGGTCTTAAGTGGTAAAAACAGGAAAAAAGAACAGGTCCTTCTCAAAAAAATTGCATATTATGATAAAGTTCATTTTTTTCTGTAATGTACTGATAAACATTAGACTTTCATATATTTTAGATTCATTTACACACAACTGAAGTAGTTCAAGCCTTTTGTTGTTTTTATATTGATTTTGGCATAAATCTCATGTAAATCTCAAAAAAAAAAAATCTTTATCACAATATGCTGATTTTTTGAGAAGGACCTGTACACTTTCAGGTAAAAATGTAATACTTAGCATTTAAAATCACTCTAGCATGTAAACAAGAGGAATATTGCCTTTTAAAACCGAATGCAACATCAACTCACCCAGCATCCATCAGCTAATGTCAAAACCAAAGTAATTGTTCGGTTAGCCTAACTTTACATTTTTTAAACTCTTAGTATGCAATACTGCAGAAACCTTACCAAACTATGTAAAATGTGATTCTATCAAACCCTTGCATAGTTTTTTCTTGACAATGACCTTCGTTTAAGGCAATTCATTACTCATTACCACATGTCATTTGAGCTGTTTCTGCTAGCTTTCAAGATTTAAAGATTCTGTAAAGTGCTCCACTGTTTCAGTTCAGCCATATTTGTTTTTCAGTTGTTGATTAGAGTGAAGGAGACCACACGATTTCCATAGCCAGCTGTCAAATGATCCACATTCTTAAAAGATTTGTCATGCGGAACTTTCATTTAGGGCTGGCTTTCATCAAACTTGTGACATTACAGAGTCTCCATGTTTTGTCTCCAAAAAGAATGGAAAGTATGAGAGAATTGAGAGAATACAGTGCATTTTACACCATCACAGAAACAGCTTATTTCCTTTGGAGGTCACAGAGGTCTGCTGGGGCCCTGGACAGGTCGCCAGTCCATCACAGGGCAACACACACATTCACACCTAAGGGGAATTTAGATTATTCAATTAACCTAACCGCGTGTTTTGGGGATTGTTGGGGAAACAGGAGTCCCGGAGAAAATCCTCACAAGCACAGGGAGAACTCTTTCCAGGAAGGTCCCCAGCTTGAGGCAGCAACCTTCTAACTGGAAGGCCACAGTCCTTTCCACTGCACCACCGTGACGCCCCTGATTACGATATTATATACAATATTAATACCAGTCAGGACGTGGCTTCAGATTTTCCCATGACATCATTTCTGTTTTCCAAAAATAACCCCACACATGTTTCATTTTAGAAGGTGAAGTCATGAGTTCAAAAAGGATAAGATATGTGACAAAATAATTAAAATATGCTGAAACAGATGTAAAACTCTGAGCCGGAACGGAATGTTACACTGGGACAGTATCACAAGTTGAATTTCCACCAGAAGGAAAAATAATTTTGATACAATTAAATAAAAAGCTGTGTTGAATCTCTTCTAAGCCCCTTAAACTCTCGAGTTTCAATCCAGGAACAACACGAGTTGTGTTAGCAGAAGTTATTTCTGTTATGTAACACCCTGTTCGTGTTTCTTCAAACTATGAGCAGTTCATTGACACAAAAAACTTGGGGCTCTGATCTATAAACCACCATAGCTCCTAATACAAGTACTGCTACCTTTCAATATTCTTGTATTCTTGCTTCTCCTTTCCTTCCCTGGAGAGGTTATTGAAAGCACAGATCCGCTAAGTGGTTTTGACCCCGAATTAGCAGTGGATTAAGAAACAGTTTGCTCTTTCAGTCTTCCTCAATCACATAAAATAATCAATTCATTTAAAGATCTCTTACCTCATGCCTTCTGAAGATTCTGACAGCCAGGTTGTTTGGAAGTTTTAAAGGGGTCATGACATGTTAAGCCTTTAAGTGGTTTTTAAAGTATTCATAGCGCTTCACTTTTTCCACATTTTTTTATGCTAAAACCTTATTCCAAAATGGATTAAATTCATTTATTTCCTCAAAATTCTACACATAAATACCCCAAAAATTTTTTGAAATTGTTACAAAAAAAACACATGTACATAAGTATTCACAGCTCAATACTTTGTTGATGCTCCTTTGGCAGCAATTACAGCCTCAAGTCTTTTTGAATGTAATGTCACAAGCTTGGCACACCTGTCTTTTTCCCCATTCCTCTTTGCAGTACCTCTCAAGCTCTATCAGGTTGGATGGGAAGCGACGGCCATTTTCAGATCTCTCCAGAGATGTTCAATAGGATTTAGGTCTGGGCTCTGGCTGGGCCACTCAAGGACATTCACAGAGCTGTTGTGAAGCCAATCCATTGATATTTTGGTGCTGTGCTTTGGGTCATTGTCCTGCTGGAAGATGAACCGTCGCCCCAGTTTGAGGTCTGGAGCACTCTGAAGCAGGTTTTCATTCCTCTTGCATTCATCTTTCCCTCTATCCTGACTAGTCTTCCAGCTCCTGCTGCTGAAAAACATCCCCGCAGCATAATGCTGCCACCACCATGCTTCACTGTAGGGATGGCATTAGCCTGGTGATGAGCGGTGCCGGGTTCTCTCCAAATGTAACGCCTGGCATTCGCTCCAAAGAGTTCAATTTTTAGTCTCATCAGACCAGAGAATGTTGTTTCTTGTGGTTTCAGATGCCTTTTGGCAAATTCCAGGCGGGCTGCTATGTGCCCTTTACTAAGGAGTGGCTTCCGTCTGGCCACTCTACCATACAGGCCTGATTGGTGGATTGCTGCACAGATGGTTGTCCTTCTGTAAGGATCTCCTCCTCCACAGAAGAACGCTGGAGCTCAGACAGAGTGACCCTCGGGTTATTGATCACCTCCCTGACTAAGACCCTTCTCCCCCGTTCACTCAGCTTAGATGGCCGCCAGCTCTAGGAAGAGTCCTGGTGGTTCCAAACATCTTCACTTACAGATGATGGAGGCCACTGTACTCATTGGAACTTTTTCTGTATCCTTCCCCAGCCTTGTGCCTCGGGACAATCCTGTCTCGGAGGTCTACAGACAATTCCTTTGTCTTCATGCTTGGGTTGTGTACCTTATATAGACAGGTGTATGGCTTTTCAAATCATGTCCAATCCACTGAATTTACCACAGCTGAACTCCAATGAAACATCTCAAGAATGATCAGTGGAAACAGAATGTCCCTGAACTCACTCTAGAGCTTCACGACAAAGGCTGTGAATACTTATGTACATGGGATCTTTCAGGTTTTGTATTTTTAATAAATTTGCAACAATTTCTAAAAATCTTTTTCCACATTGTCATATTGGGGTATTGTGTGTAGAATTTTGAGGAAATAAATTAATTAAATCCATTTTTGGCTGTAACATAAAAAAATGTGGAAAAAGTGAAGCGCTATGAATACTTTCCGGATGCACTGTATAGTAATTTATAAGAAAAAAATTGGAACCATGGACGTTCCAGAACAAAAAAAAAGTTTGTTTCTTTCAATAAAACTGGTTTAATTTGAGCCATTGGCAGTCAAACAACTCAAATGGTTACTTCAAGCCTGGACATAAAAGGCCCGATTTTCCTCCGCCGGATGTGATGCGCTATCCTCAAAGCAGCGCCTTCTCTCGTGATATCCAGAAAGAAACATGAGCGAGGGAAAGATGGAAACACACAATATGGAAGTCTGTTGTTTAAGATGACACCAAGGATTAAGAACATGAAAAGTTACAAAAAGGTGAACACAATAAATGTGTAACATGAGTAAAGATGTGTCGCCATCATTTGAAGGTGCATTTTTATGTCTTGATTTGGCATCAGATTCTGGCTCATAGACGTAAGGTTTCCCCCAAACCCCACGTAGATAGTTCCAATATTGAAGTTGCTTGTAATTAATCACTCTAATCTCTCTCACATCTATGATGACCGTCAGACAGTAACTTTGCATACGCTCATGAATATGCAAATCCGTAACCAATGGGAGAGAAACTGGAGAGAAGTTTTCCGAATGAAAGAAGCCTGGGCAAGAAAATTAAGAGAAAAGTAATCATAAATAAAAAAAAATAGAAATGTTTTGAGTAAAAGAATCACATTTCATACAAAAAAAAATCAACAAGGGGTTCAAATGTGCCCGAAACATGTTCATATAAAATGATAATAATATACTGTCAATGTCAGTCTTTTTATGTACAGGAATGTTTCAGTACTTGAAGTAAAAGAGCAGGAAAAACTACCTTAGCTTGTAACCAATGGCATATGTGGCTTTTAATTGATCGTATTTCTCTGACAATTTTCTCTTGTAATTAAATAAACAGAAGATTATTAGAACTTGGCACTTTTCTTTTCGAATTACAGCTTTTATGTTTTCAGAACCATTACATCCACTTTTTCCACAGTTTCTTATGTCTTACTTAAAAATAAAGGAAAGACAAAGTTCTGAATAAAATCAGTTTCCTTCTTTCTAAACTGCTGCCAACAGCTCTTTCAATTCAGTTTCTGTAAACTTGCAGACAGGGTGGTGTGTTCCACTTTTGTATGTGTGCTCATGTTTAGATCGATTGAGATTTACAAACTGGTTGGATTCATGGAGATGGACTGTATACGAGTTAGACATTTAATAATGTCAAAGAAACATGCATGAGAAAGAAGAAACAAATTCACAATTTCAAACCCCAACAATATTTGCATGAAATAGATCTAAACTTTGTTCATTATCTCACATAAAAAGCTTGAGAAATGGTGGATTTATTAGTTTGCGAATTGAACCTTTCCAAAAGGTGTCCCTTTCCAGCCCGGGTGACACACAGAGAACCCTTATTTATCATTTGAACGGCTTCATGCCAGATTTACAACCGTCGGCCATTATGCACTACACTACCCATGATTCGCAAACTACAAGTCGCAATAGAGGCGTGGCGAAAGGATGACTGTAGGAGGAACGAGGGGTAAACGATCAGGCAAAAATATGAGGTAATGCATTTAGACAGTTACTAACGGTGCAGTTTTAGTATAGAGGGCTCAAATTTAAAATTCCATAATATAGCCCCTTTAACAGAAAGAATGTAGACGCAGAGTGAAAACAAGCTGTTTGGACACTGAAGCAGTGGTGGAGGCTCAAGAAATGTTGCGTTTCCGATGCATCAGAGAAGTGAGTATCTCTCTTAGAGGAACCAAAACATGATTTATGAGGTGCCCGGGATCACTGAAGTAGATGTGGTTCTAGCAGGTAAGTAAAGCAAAGGGTCCGTATGGTAAACCAGACGACCAAGACAGAGTACTGGAGATCACAATGCAGGTGATTGGTTGCAACATCTGACATTGTATTTGCCCAGTGATTCTGTACAATACCCACACAAGCTGCCTTTTCCATATACACTAAAACAGTATCAGTTTCTCTGACACCGACCCACACCCACACTATTCTACAATTGCCAAGTGACCTAATCCAATGAAGAGCATCTGGTGTGAAGAATGAACACACAGTCGATTCTTTGTTTGTCTGGACAGCTGACAAAGATTGGTGCTTTCCCATCATTCCCTCCATAAATGCTGTAGCTGTTTCTCCCAGGACAGAAATTACATGAAGCGACTGCAGTCTTTCAGAGAAACATTCAATCAAAGAATATCATCCTCCACACAATCTCATTTACAGAAACTCCCAAGAGCTTCACTATAGGGATACAGAAATTCCAACAGCACATTTGGCATGTCCCACCATGACTTATGGCACTTTTACATTGATAAAAGTGTCTAAATGCAACAAATATATGAATAAACATGAGTGAAACTGGCTCAGTTGTCATGATTTCATTTGTGGGATTTTCTCCAGTAAAACTAAAATAATTGAGAATCTTGGACCACAGAAAGGTCCACTTGTCAAGGGACCAATGGAAGCATGAGGAAAACAATTGAACTGAATGAAAAGTTATTAAAGTCTGATTTGAATTTACTTGAACTAAGCCTAGCTGCCACTTTGTGAACCGATGATTAAATAGATACTGGGTTATGATCATTGATCCATATGTTAGTTAAAACAGTGTTGTTTTCGTCGACGATAATATCAAAATTGTGTCATTGACGAACCTTTTGCTTGTGACGATAACGAGATGTTTGCGAGCTAAATATGTCTCTGTTATGACGAAAACATGACGAGACGAAAATGTGAATGAGTGGACGGTTACACGTTGAAAATGCAAAACATTTCTGCTTTTTCGTGGCTGTAATCCGTCAATCAAAACATAAAGTCTCCAGTCTGTCCACCGGTGGTTGTTATCCTTGTCTGGTCACGTACACCACTGGATGCGCTAAACACACATTGAACGGAGCACAGGGGATCTGCAATTTCAAGAATCCCTAGTTGATAAACATCAGATTTTTCTTTTTAGCGATTATGTTGGAAACAAGGAAATCATATAGCTGCTAATTCACCCGAGGAACTGTGATACACACACGCAGCTAATAGACCACAGACTGCAACAGATGTTTGCTAATAAAGTTAACAGCCTATTTTGGCCTGAAGTTATGTGCAAAACTTTAAGCTGGATATGAATTCATCTCGCTAATTCTCAAATCAAATCGTATTTATGCAAACAAAGACCGGTTTTAACTTACCTTCAAAGAATATCAGGGTGGTAAATGTCCATTGTGTTAACACTTTATTTTGCATAGTCCTTAGTAGATCATATGTAACATTTTATATATATATATATATATATATAGGGTCAGAAGTCCATTCCGATCATCGCGGTCCTGGCATAAATCGGGAACACCTGGCGCCCGCCATCACAGGAGTATCGGAAACAGCCGCGCTTCATTAGCCCGGCAGCATAAGAAAGAAGGCGAAGGCTGTCACAAGGAGATTGATCTCCAAAGAGTGCAGCAGCTAACGCCTCTCTCTCTCTCTTCACCCAGACAGCCCGTGAACGCCAAGAGTCGGCATCGCCCACAGCACCGATCCTCCTACACACGGAACACACGAGCACCGTTGGGTTTTGGAAGAGCACGAAGACGGAACGCACGAGCACTGTTGGGTTTTGGAAGGGCACAAAGGCGGAGAAGGACACGAGCAAGGAGCACGCCAAAGACTGCACGCACCAAAAAATTTTAATCAACTGAATATTGATCTATTGACTAAAACTAGATCAAACCCTTTTATTTTGGGGGGGACTAACACTAGACTAAAATGTTTTAATTTTCGTTGACTAAAACGTCTTACATTTTTAAAAATATTACAAGGTTAAGACTAAAACTTAAATGTCTGCCAAAAACAACACTGGTTAGAAGTGAGTACAGTGGTACCCCGAGATACGAAATTAGTCCGTTCCAGGGTGGCTTTTGTATGTCAAAGCAAGTTTTTCAAGTAAAACGTCTAATCTGTGCAACGTCTCTCAGAAACAACAGTATAAGTTCATAAAAAATAGAAAACCAGAGAACCAGAGAGCGCTTCTGAGAACGCGTCACAACTTGCTCTACAGAACGGAAATTTCCACGTTATAAATGTTATTTCTTTTATGACGCCTTGACTCTAACATTTGTTATAGTACATTATTAGTAATCTATACATAATGTTTCGCTCGATTTAAAACTGATTTAAAGTGTTTTAAGGCATATCAGACCACTTTTTGCAACGGAAGAAAGGAGAGCCAGGATCCGGAAGCACAGCGCCAAATTAGACTTAACAAGCAGATAATAGAGCAGAACTGCTTTTGGTTGTTCATATCTTACATTTTTTTTCGCATCTCCAAGCAAAAAATTTCCCGTGAGACCTTTCGTAACTCGAAGCATTCGTATCCCGGGGTACCACTTTATAACAAAAGAGTCACTGTGCTAAGAATTTAGCTGCACAGTAATTTACAATGGTACTTTTAATTTTTAATGGTACTTTCAAGCGCAGTAAAAATTAATAGCAAAGGATCTTCTTTTTTCAGTACTATTAAACATTTTCTAAAATTTCATTGAACCATCACATATTTAAATGTTAATCGAACAACCTTTGACAAAAATTTTAGTATGTCAACTAAGATCCAAGATAGAATTTTGTTCATCAGGAGACCTCTTCCACAGCCTCACAACAAACTGATAATCAGATATTAGGTCAGAGTCATGGCGAAAAATGACAATGATTCACACATGCAGTGGCTACAAGCTGCTGGACACTATGTTCTCAGAGACATCCTGTCAGGCTTATTCCTAAATCCTAATGGCTTTTGCTTACATTTTTTGTTATCGTGATAATTCCATATTAGTTATAAATTTAAGATTGTAGGGTATTTTATTATCCACAGAATATTATCAGAAGCCAGAAGGTTAGTTAATTTTCTCCATTAGAGGTGGCATTTCCAAAACCAACAGGGAAATGCTTGTTTTTAGCTAATCTCTGGGGCTGTAGATGATTCATCATTACCCCCCACCTCACATGACCAGGAAGGTGACAAGAAGAAACGTCCAGCTCCAGTCCTTTATCTAGGATTCAGTACCTCATCTGTAAAAGAAACTCACATGTTTTGAAGAATGGCACATTTGGCACAGAAGGTCTGTTTATAATTCTTCTACACTTAAAACACAATCCACCAATCCTCCTTCCCCTGTGAGTGACCCATCAGTGCACCACAGACTAACCTTTGACTTCTTTAGCAGGAAGTGGCCGGGGCAGTCCGGCAGCATGGCTGGTCTGTTTTAACAGCCTCACTTGTTTGTCTCTCAATGGGAGACGACACATGTTCGGGAGGCACCGAGACCGAGCCCATCTGAGTGCACAGTTAAGCTCTGATACTCCCATATAACATCACTGGCACAATAGTATGACATGAATCTCCAGCATGTTGTTGTTGCCAGTGGTTTCCAGCTACGTTTATAAACAGCGCTAATGGAGTCATGGCATATCATTTGGAAACAGCACGTATCGTGGCTGTTTTTGGGACCCATGAGGCAGTT
Source organism: Danionella cerebrum (assembly GCA_007224835.1). NCBI lineage: Eukaryota > Metazoa > Chordata > Actinopteri > Cypriniformes > Danionidae > Danionella > Danionella cerebrum. Next base: position 170,924 of record SRMA01025859.1, on the reverse strand, counting down.
CTTTCCAAATACCAAAATGTCAGGCTGGACAATAAACAAGTTCTGCCTTTGCAACACTAAACATGATTCATATGCTTCCTTGGGAGAGCAAATATGGAAAACCATCAGGCCCATAGTCTACACACTTTTCCTCTGAAATCACGTTTCCCTGAGAAGTGGAACTGAGAGTAACATTCTTAAAACCTTTAAAAAGTCGTAGTTTAGGGGACCAGGTGAGCTAAAGATAAACTATAAGAGCAACCCTACGCTCTTAGTGAGAAAACACAAAGAAACACAAAGAAGTCAAAAAAAGAAATGATAACTTCGATGTTTTCCCATGAAGCAGAAAGCTGTTGATTCAGCTATACAATATCCAATCAAGATGAAGCATTCCACATGTGTTAAGATACCCTGCCTGGACACATCAATATAGCAACCTAAATGATCACTTATAGCGCACCGAGTGGCCACAGGAACTAGAGAACTTAGTCCTCAAAACAATAACAGAACAATATTCTTTCTCATTAATAGCACCACAGGTAATTAAAATTTATATTCTGCTTTTAATTAATTATAATAATTAGTCCCCATTTGAAGTTTTACCAGCGGTTCAATGCTTGAATCCATTTCATAAATTACAATTGGTCAAAGTCAGTTGTGTAGTCCTAAAAAATTTTCACCCTTAACTTACCGAACCCAAATTTTATATAAAAGTGGACAAAAAAATACGAAATGACATTTTCTTGGATTTATTATCAATAAATTAATTTATTTAACATTAATTACAATTTCATGTGTTACTTGTGCATTTTTTTTTACTTATTATATATTCAGTGGTGCCCAAACTCACTGAGCAGAAACAGAAAACGAGACATAAAGACATAAATCATGAACGTTCTTTTTGACGTGGAGGCTGGCTGGACCGCAATATTTTAATAGTAATGTCTAATGTGTCATTCCCTATCGCGGTGGGCAATATTCAAACAAATTTTAAACATTGAGTTATAATTTTACCCAAGCTTTTCAGCGAGACGTCATCTTCATTTGGCTTGTTTTCGTTTTCGATAATAAGGCTAACGGTAAATGAACCAAAAAAAAAAAATAATGCACCATTTGGAACACATTAAGCAGCATGATAAAAAAAACCCTACATGTCAGTTAAAGGGGACTAGTATAAACGTAAACTGGAGAAGTCTAATCAGCAAATCAAAGTGAGTATACTGAGGGTATATGCAATTATTGATCATCAGATATCGTAATACCCAGACAGCCCAAGGAAAAAAGTAGGCATACGGAGTATACGAGCGTATAGCCAAGACTCAAGCTCTTTGATCACTGCTTGGCGCTTTAAATAAAATTGTTTTTACTTCAACACAATGTTAATCCTCAGGGAAAAAACTTTTGACTGCTAGTTTATTTTCAAAAAACTGGAAAGAACAACGTCTGTAATGAAATAGACTTACATAGATGTCATATGATCCATCAAAGACATAATTTAATATCACACTGAAATCATAAGAGAATCATTATAATCTTTATAAACAGCACAGTTTGCAGATCATGAGACAGACTTTCGTCTGAGGGAAAACCGTTTTTAAATGCTTTTGTTGTCATTAAACATTTCGCTGCTGGGATAAAAGAAAGCATGAGATGCTGCCAAATATGAACTTGTGCTTCGAGTTGAACCGTTGTAATCATGTGCCACAGGAAGTGGAGCAAAAATCTAGCTGTACTTGATCTGAAGCATAGGAAAAATGACTTCAAGTTCCCTTTCAAAATGTATGAAATATCTGGAACTAAATGTTTTTTTCTTGACTGCTTTCAATAAAGCTGAGGTTGGAAAAACCACACACCTTGCCAGAACAAGCAACTCCAGCCCAACAACATCCAACACCAGCGCTAACAGACGTCCTCTTAACCCCACTCTTATCAGCTCAGCACAATATTTACGTATTCTTGGTGTTCACATCCAATTTGATTTCTCATAGTGATTTCCAGATACACCGCACTGTTGTGATTACCCTAATAAGTAATGCACAAGTACATGGCAGGTCATTCTTTAACCGTGCAAGCCACATATTTGATGCTGAAGGCAAGGCTCGTGGGAAAAATGTTTCCCTGTGGTTTAACTGCAACTTGCTGCCGGTACAGAAAAGCACTTTCTGTAGGGGTTTGACCACAGAGACACATCTGTGGCATTTCTGCCTGGATCTGCACTAAACTCAAAGGCGGATGAGCGTGCCTTACGAACAGACGAAGCCCAGATGTGGCTTAGAAAACCTGGAGAGAAGCAGCATCTGACACTTTCATGGATTTCATCTGTCCTCTGAGAACTCTTACACTGTAAAAAAATTTTTTTCGATCTGAATCCAAATTGGTTTTACAAGTCATTTGAACTTCAATGATTCAAAACTGTCGGGAAACATCAAGGTGAAACTCATAGAAGCTTTCACCTGCTCATTAAAATGATCTTCCGGGGCCATTCCCAGCTCACATTGGCAAACGGCCCAAGCAAAAACAACCAATCCAATTTCACACAGCCTTCTGAAGGCCATCTGATGTGCCTTTGGTAACTGCAGCTATTCTGTGTCCTCCATCGATGACCCACATTACACTCTATTTTTTTTTTTGTTCTGAGGGCCAACTCACATTTGTATGTTTTGAGAAAATGGGACAAAAGTGGGACCAGCTAGCTTTCGTTAGTTCAGAAAACTTTTTCATCTGAACAAAAGTTAGTTAGCACCACTTCAAGCAATTGCTTGCAAATCTAATAAATGCAAGTTTGTCAGAAAAGATCGGATCTTTGAAGTTTATATCCTTAGAAGCAGTGGTGGACAAAGTACTCAAATCGAGTACTTGAGTTAAAGTAGAGATATAATAGGTAAAATATGACTCTAGTAAAAGTAAAGTATCGTTCCCTTCAGAAATTCACTAGAGTAGAAGTACTAAAGTATTTGCCTTAAAATGTACTCAAGTTTCCAAAGTACTACGATTTATTATGGCTATAATATACCATTATTATTTTTGTCAAGACTATTGCTTGACAGTTATTTAAATGATCACGAGCTCAAAAGCATTTTCAATTTAAGATTTATTTTTAACATAATGGCAAGTTCAAGTTTAATAAAAAAAAAAAAAAACCTTTTCAATGTCTAAGTTATTAAACGCAGGTTCACAAGTTTTTGTTTGCTTTCTGTGTGTAAATATAACCTGGTCACATCAGATTACTGTAACAGAACCTAGTTTCTGGAGTTTCTTTTGTCATTTATTAAGGCACGATTGCTCTCAAAAAATGCTGCTGTTGAACTGACTGCCAGTGATACCACCAAGCCGCAACCAAAACAATTCAAAACAGAGAGCGAGCTGTATCCTGATTGGTGCTTCACCAATTATGTTTTGTATCCCTCATAAATAAAAAGGAACAATTTCCCAAAATGTAGTTTTGTAAAAAGTAAGATACTTGAAAAAGCTACCTAAGTACAGTAACAGATTACATTTTGTACTGGTGTTACTGTACTGGTGTACTGCCCACCACTGCTTAGAAGTGTGTAGCCATTGGATAGAAACTGTGGATTATAATGAGGCCACAGGATGGTGAGAAACACAACCATGAGATGAGAGAGAACTGACAGTTGTTACTAAAGATGTCCCGATCCGATCACGTGATTGGAATCGGAAGTCACCTCCTCATCAGGACTCGGATATATTTGTATAAACACTGTTGCCAATTTTGCAACTTTACAAAAAAAATGCAACTTGCGACAAATCAAGCCACTTTTACAGGTGTTCCTTGGCGACAATTTTTGATGCTACTGATGCTATAAAACACATGTCCCTTTCTCCCTCACCACTTCTGGTCGCAACTAGCCTTGTATACGTGGCTCGAAAGCACTCTTAATAGCACATCTTCCTCCTCTTCTTCTGACAGCAGTTCGAGAAGCACTGAACAGTACTAGCCAGCTGTCGTGACTCGTGTCTTCAACTTTTGCAAGAGAATATGGCAAGCCTTTTACGATATCTGCAACTACATTTGACTAGTCACAATTGCATTTGTGATATCTATAAAGTGAGTGTGACTAGTCCAAATGTTCATTAAACTAAAAGTAATATACATAAGAGATAATTGAGGACATGCAGCATGACGCCCCATAACGTCATTGCAGATATCTTCAAATAATTTGAGATATCTCTAAGTCGCTTTCTTACTGGTGCAATTAGAATTGAAGATACCTCTAACTGTCTTTATGCCTAGTGAAAATATATGTATCCCATCTTTAATTCTATTCATAGATAGTCAGGTAATTGTTTAAATGATGAAATGGCTTGCGGTAAGTGAACATAACACAGTCTTTTGTCAGAATGCAGAGAAAAGGTTTTCGAGATTGTGGCTCTTTGTATGGAAAACAATGAGCACTGAAATTTAAAAAAATGATTCCGCCCTCTCACAGCATCCATTACCGTTTCATCCAATACAAAGTAATCCAGCTTTTCTCACACTTTAAACATTGTTTTTATGCTCATTTCTTGACGCAGAATGCTAAAATTAAAATGATCTGAAGACTAGTCTGGTTTAAAATCACAGAGATTATTGTGTCAAAATCATTGTGTGCATTATTGTATTTTTTTATTTTGTGCGAAATTTGTTATATAATTCTATGTATGCTCTTTTATTGATGTTTAAATGAAATGAAAAAGAATTACAGGTACTTCTGTTCTTCGCATTGAAAAAAAAAAGCAGTGGGGGACGGGGCAAATTTCACAAATGTCAGATGGGATTTATGCAAATGAGGCGATGAAAGTATCGCATCGGGACTCGGTATCAGCAGATAACCAAAATCAAATGAGGCAAAAAAACCTGATTGGGACACCCCTAGTCATTATCTATTATTACTGAAATTTTAATTCTGAATAGAAAAATGTAAAACAATGTAAATTGTTAAACTTGAAAAAAAAAAGCGCAATAAAGGCTGCTTAAAAAACAGATATTTCTCCATAAAGAGAGATCAGAATCAGAAACAAACATATTCAAGTCTTGGTTACTAGCAGTTATGTAAAAATATGTAGATATTAAAAAAAGAGAAGAGAACTGGAAACAAACCGCTCACCAAAAGCCCAACTAAATGATGTGAATGTGAAACATTCTCATTCAAGCTTGTCTTCCAGGAGCAATCCTTCAAGACAGACACTTTGGCGTGACCTGCATTCGTTTTCACTTACTGTTTCCCTTGTCAAACACAAACGTGTTCACAGGAAGCACTTAGCATTTCTGAGGTGCTTATTCAGAGGGTTAGACTCAAGCCCTGATCGCTACAACAGCGAAGTTCCTCACGGGGTGTATGAGTGAGAGCTTCCTGTCTCTCTCCACCTCTCTCTCTGTGGTTGTGAAGTGGGGGGTCTGCTTGAGGCAGGGACTTCACCACCACTGACACTTTTTAAGAAGCCCAGGTCAAGCTTTCCCGTCACAGAGAGCTTAACTTAAACCTTCTTAAGATTCTTGGACAAAAGGCAGATTCCAAATACTAAGATGATAGAGAAGCAAATTAGTCCTGACAGAAGAAATAGGGACCACCGTTGGTTGAAGAATCTGAATGAAATGTACACACCACAAAGAGATAGTGTCTTGAAAAAACGAATAAGGCATTCAATGGTAATCCCTCTTGTGAACAACAGAAGAATGCTCCCAGCACTTAACAAGAGATACTAACTCTAGTGTGTCTTAGTGTTGGAATTCAGGGCTGCAAAGCCAGATTCTGTAGAAAAAATATCAAAATCAAATCACCGAAAAGTCTTGTTTCTGTGTTTGTCTGGCCAGATGGATCAATTACTCAAGCTATAATGTACCACACATGATGGGATCTGAGATAGCGGAGCACTGGAGCTAGCAGCCAGCAGCTAGTGGGACAATGGAGAACCTTCCAGTTCCAGACAACCTCCGTATCCAGAAGGAAAACGAAAACAACTCACAGCAGGGGGTAACACACAGAGGAGAGAGAGGAGCAGCCCACACACAATATTGCCCCCGAATGCTCTTTGGGGCCATAACCCTTTAAATCGGTGTGAACCCTATACCTTTGTTATGAGCATCTAATAGGTGCTTGACTCTGTACTCCAGTTCTCTCCACAATGGGAGGGATTTCTGGAGAGGCAGTCGAACCTCAAGTGGGGGAAATAAGTGTTTTAAGAAAAGGTGAACATGAGATACATAAACCAGGAAACTTAAAGTCCCGATGAGTTTAGGTGCCAATTTCTGACACGGGAGCTAGAGAGGGAGGTTGTGGGTAGCCAACCAGACTCTCTGACCACAAATGTAACGAGGGACTGGTCAGCAACGACGATTGCAACTCTTACGCCTCTGTTCCTGGGAACAAGTCTGGAGACCACGAAATCCAAAGAAATGTGGGAACAAGGACAAGAGTGCACCACCAGAGGTTGGAGTAACCCTACAGGAGGTGTCGTCTCGGTGTTGTTGTGCAGGCAAACAGAACAGGTACACACATTTGAGTGGGACAGGAGTGCCTCCATCTGACACAGCAGAGAGAGGGAGAGGAGCATAAGATGGGTGTTTGATTGGAGAGCAATATGCAGCAGCTGATCTTCAATCAATTGGTAACAGCTGAATGTAATGAGTTTGCACACACAGGAAGGAAAACAGAAACAATGAGACACGTAGAGAAGGACTTAACACTTACCATGCATTCATTCATTCATTTTCAAACCCGCTTATTCCCTTTCAGGGTCACGGGGGTCTGCCTGCGCCAAACTCCAGGACACATTGGACGAGAGGCGGGGGTACACCCTGGACAGGTCACCAGTTCATCGCAGGACAACATTCACACCTGAGGGCAATTTAGATTATTAACCTAACCGCATATTTTTGGGATTGTGGGGGAAACCGGAGTTCCCGGAGGAAACCCACGCAAGCACGGGGAGAACATGCAAACTCCTTCCAGGAAGGTCACCAGCGAGCCTCGAACCTTCTAACTGGAAAGCCACAGTGCTACCCACTGCGCCACCGTGCCACCCACTTTTTGCCTCCGGGTCGGAACCGCGTTGTCGCCATACACACGTGTCTCTGCTACCGGCTCGAACAGGGTCGAGCTTTCATGGGCCGCAGAAAAGTGAGCTGTCATTTCTAATTTAAGTCTTTTATACACTGTATGAACTTAGAAATGCTATCCATAAAATATAAAAGCATTATTATCATCCTTGAAATTTAGTATCATAAAAACATGCCACAAAACCTGCTCTTTAGATATCAAAGTTATGATAACTTTGTTTTAAAGAGGTACTATATTTTTAATTAAAATAAAGACAGGATGTATTTCTAACCAATTATTAAACTCTATCATTCTTTTTCATTGTTTTTCTTTGATTCGTTTTTTATCATTCACCTTTCATTTCTATGCCTCAAAGGCCTGCTAGCAAGGATCACACAGAACACTCTCTTTCCTGTTCTCATGCTAGAAAGCCTCTTGTCAGTATCTAATCAGGGCCTTAGGGTAGAGTGATCCCAGCAAGGCTTTGAACACTGTCCCCTTACAGAGGTGTTCTTCTGGAAAACAATCTGATAACCAGCTGAAATCTGATGGACCACAGAAGCATCTTCAGATGGGACGCCCGCAAGCTGTCTGGAGCTGGGCTTATCGCTATCTTTTTTGCAAATTCCAGAAATCTGTGTGCATGCATCTTAAATGGATCTTACAAGAAAGGTAGAGAGTGAACATTATTTTCAACTCATCTGCCCTATACACAAATGCAACAAAAATACAAAATTATTAACAGTTAATTAGAAAAATAAACAAAGAAAATAACATTCAAATATGAATTATTCAAATAATCACTGCTGTAAGCTACGGAGCCATGACCCTTTAGGGTCTCCGTTCTGATCAGATGCACAGTAAATGTTAAAACTGTTAAATTATGGGCTATGGTAAACATAAGTAACTGTTAAGGGGATCCATATGCCAAAATTAAAGAATCCACGGCTCTATTTATCTTGTGTAATAACTTTAATGCCATTCATTTATTACATACATATTAACAATATTTTAAACACTTTATCCACACTCTTTACATATCGTCAGCTTTAAACTGATTCTTTACTTCAGATGATCTAAATTCATCAATTGTTTTTTTTTCTAAAGCGTGATTGGCTGTCCAAGCTGTCACTCTGTTTGAGGGACGTGCAGAAGACACAGGTTTCAGTTAACGGGAAACTGCTGCATTCCTGCATTTGTTTTGTTAGAGTCCCGTTAACGTTACAGATTCTAACAGCAGATGTTTACTTTACATTCAAACCTCTCCGTTTTTGTAAAATCTGCGTTCAAGTGGTACAGTGTCAATAAGAACAGGAAAAAAAGAGGTACTCAACAAAACACAACCATTGCTTTTCAAACAGCTGAAATAGCTGGTAAAAACCACAGCATTCACAGTTAATGTTGCATTAATAATTGTTTTCTAATAGTTTTAATATTAGGAAAAGCTTACAGTAAATGTCAAAGAGATGTACTTTTTAAATGATTATATTTGTGTGTCAAAAGGCAGCAGCTGTTTAAAAAACAAGCAACAATAAATAGTTAATATATATTAACTCTTTTTTTTTATTTGTTTTTTACTTGATGAGTAGGAGCCAGAGGTCAGTAGATGCTTTTAAAAGAGCAGAAGCAGATATAGTGCTTATATCCGCTAAATACCGCAGAAATAGCTTTTCAAAAACTTAAAAACTAAACCGTGCATTTCCAAGAGAAAATGTTTGAAGAATCCATTGCAGCCACAAATAGAGTCCTGTGCTTTTACTGTGTGGGAGAAGTGAAAAAACCCTGATGTCGCATTTACTGTGTTAAAAAAAAACTATAGAGCAAAAGATTTAAATACCATTGTAATGCACAGAGACAGGAGAAGCTTTTTTCACTGATTCAGGAATCTCTTGCAAAAACTTGCTATGAAAGAAATTATTTCACAGACTACTAATAATGTTGCAACAGTAAAAAGTGGATTTAAATGTGCAACATTTCAATAATAAATGTATTCCAACCTGCAAATCCTGGCATCTTTTCTTGCTAAATTCCAGCATTTCATAGGAGAGAAGTGATTTAGGTGCTCGTGTATTAACTTTAAATGAGCATGCAGTGAGTGTAGAAATGTATGAATAATGTCTGGTCTAATTTAGAGGAAATCTGAGGATCTCTCTGCCAAGCTCTGTGGGCACAGTTTGTGTGCGGGCCTGCTATTGAACATTTACTGGACCTCACTAGAGTAAGCTATTCCTAATAAGTCACTTATAATGGATTGAGTCCAAGAGAATGTCGTTTTTAAATTCTGACGCGACACAGACTTATAGTCACTCTATGCAGAGCTCTTGCCAGCACTGTCTGCTTGACTCTTAGCAGACGTGTTTTTCAGAAATAAAAAGATATTTGAACATGGCTTAAGGGCTTTCATCAAGGCCTGTCCTGGGTCATTTCCTTTATTTCAGTGGACACATATTTCAGACTTTGGCCTCTTGACTTTTGGAAAGGTCTCAAATTGATTCCTTATAGTGTGAAAATGAACTGGGTTCATAAAGTTCATAGCACTAGCCACACAATTTTGTCTGTTGAGTTCATACCTCTTAAAAAATCTAATTAAAGCTGCAAGCAGTGAGCAAAGGACTTGGGCACCACCATCTCTCGTGGCCAGTTTAAACTATGACCAATCCTTATTTCGAAGACAGATTTGCTTTTTGGAATTACAGGCAAATTAAATAATGAAACCCATACCGACCCCCAGGCAGCGCTAATGAGTCAAAACATATATGTCAAAATGTCAAAATTGAGTACAAAATAGAAGTATGTTATCAATGTTAAATGTTGTATTCCCTGTGGCCACCTGGTGACGTATAACCAAGAGAGTACACTGTAGATGTGTCCAGACATGGGCTGTTAGCATAGTTGGTAAATTTGGGGCCGATCCAACATTGTGTGGCTGAGTTACATCTTCCTGTTTGTTGCAAAATGTCGACTTTCGACGGCAGCCTTGCGTACAAAGTTTAACAAAGTTAAAATGGCTTCGCAATTTAACCTTTGACACCTTAAAATAAGAAAAGTGGCGTTTTGAGGTGAACAGAAATAATCTAAGGGTTTGTTAAAGTATGAGACGAGCAAAAGTGAACAGTTTTAGGGTTTTTAAAATAATTCACTTCCTGTTGGTTTAGGACTTTTTTTATAGGTCTTGATCAATTAGAGATGTGTTCCACATTTCAAACATGTACTTCAAACACAGTCTGAACAAGCAAAACAAAACAGCAGAAAAATTCATGTTCATAGTGTTCAATCTTTTTAGACATGGACTCTTAGCACATTTGGCAAGTTTCATCCTGATGGTCAACGCAACACAAATTCAACGATGTCAAAAAAGCTTTGCGATTTAACATTGTAGAGGCCTTTAGATGAGACTGCCAGAGTTTCCTAGTAATCAGATGAAATCTGTGGACTTTAGAATGATGAGTGGGGGCAAAGAAAAACATTACAGCCTTTTTTTTGTTACTTTTACTGTTTACTGTCTGTTCATGTTACATGTTTGGCTGTTAACTTTTACACAGTTGATATAAAATATTTTACAACAGTATTTGGTTCAGAATCTTTTTTTCTAGATCTTCCTCGTTTAAAATTGGGTGCGTCTTATGTGCCGGTGCGTCTTATGAGCCGAAAAATACGGTAATACCTATTTTTAATCTGTGTTATGTAGCAGACAAACTACAAAAAGTTTTTTATCAAAACATGTTTCCCTCGGCATTCGCAGAAACACATTACCGTCTATGAGCAACCCGCTGACATGGAATCGCTTAGGGACCGTCTGCAAATTACCAGATCCAAAATATGTTTTACCCAGAATATGCTTCATAACTTCATTCTAAATTACTCTATTACAACCAAAATCAAGCAACACGCCACTCCTCACCTGTATATTGTACTGCACGACTCAGTTTCAATAAATATTGAATAATTATTAGAGAATCATTTTTATTCTTGATTATTTGGATGAAAGCTCAATTGCTCCCATAAAAATCCCTCTATTACCATCAAATTCAGGTCACACACAACTGTTCTAATGATTCAATTCAGTGCAAGGCATCAAATTAAACTCACGTTATTACAAAAAATGTAAATAATTAATTATTATGTGTGTTTTGTCAATTCTCAATAAAGTTGAAAATAATTGTTTGTTGATTGATGTTTTACATTTTTGTAGCGGGTAGATCACTTTGACTTGGTCATTTTAAAAGTAGCTCACAAGCTGAAAAAGTGTGAGCAGCCCTGATCTAGCGCTATAACTCATACTGTAGGTTGTTATATAGATTTGTTCAGACATTGACTCTTAACATGCATGGCAAAGCTTCATAATTTAACATCCCATATGCCTTAAGATAAAACTGAAGGAGTTTGAAGATGAACAAATGAAATCTCTATCAAATGAGGAGTTCATTAAATTGGTCAAGTTTGTTGTGGTTCGCTGAAACCACATTTGATTTTTGAAATGCAATCCATATTAAGTATATTTAAGTGGACCCTACACATGTGTGGTGAATTTCGTTTGGATGCAACAAGCTCTTAGCATACCATAAGCTGAAAGCGTTATGTGGCGCTATAGAGCCATTTTGCCACACCCATATTTCGAACCCAAATTTACACAAGTTTTGACATATGTGCAAAATTCTGGGACCATCAAATGTTTAGACCCTCAAAAATGCACCGAAAGCCATGAAACAATAATGCTCTGAGCAATTACAATGGAGTTCAGCCCACTTTTGGTGCTCGAGCTCTAAATATCCTGGACACACCGTTTGAGAGCCTGGATATCGATCATTTTTGTATTAAAACAAAGGTTTAAACAAAACGTTGTCCTTCACTCTAAAAAAGGCTCAGAAAACTCAAGGCAACCCACTGCAAAAGTTTTGTGGTCCAACTGAATAAAAGGTGTGAAACTAGCCCTGTTTTGTTCAGAAAAGTTTTTAAAAATCTTAAGTTGCAAAGAACATGAAACTAAGCTGCGTATCGAACAAATTAAAGTTAGCCACCAGTTTTTTTTCCAAACTCAAAATCTACTGCAGTAAGAAGCCTTGAAATATTTTTAATGCACACACCACATTGTCACTGATGTTATATCCTCCTAAAATCCTGTAATTGTAGATAAATACATGCTCACACTAAATCACATTTAGGGATGTATTTCAACGCAGAAAAACCTGGCAACATTTTTAACCAATTTCCTGCAATTTAAAGGAACGAGTTGTTCACATATTTGGCAGCTGTGCATCCAGTTCTTACAAAGTTCATCTTTAAAAACTTTAGCATAAGATTTCTAGTAAATTTGAGGCTTGCATTCCTTGATAAATTAGATTAGTACCTGTGGTTTTCCCTGGAAATGCAGATTTGATGCATGCAACATAAGCTGAAAAGTGAAAACTATCAGTGTGTTCATTTAGAGACTAGATGAGGAAAACCGCACGAGAAAAAGATGAGTTTGTCACGTTACAATAGCAAACGCTTACATTTATCATTGAGTCTATTCTCCTACGTTACCCTTCTCTCTGTAAGTTTCCATTAAATAAACATTCAAAGCACAGAATACTTTTTACATCTGCTGAAGCTCAAGGAGTTCAAACGCGCTGCTAATCCCCAGTAACTCGACTCAGATTTCCCAACATTCTTCAAACTCTGACAGTGAGGGTTTTCAGATCATAGACGTCACTTCTTGCTGCCTCACGACGGTAATGATGGAAACAATACATAGTTCTCTTGCTGCTCATTTAGTTAGGATTTGTGCTAACAACCCCAGAATGCGCAGGTTTAATTCACTGGAAAATAACTTTCTAAATGACTGACAACATCTTTAAGAGAGCAGAGTCACCACAGTGATTTTCTTAGTTTTGATAAATCCATCTTATTCCTGCTTGAATTACATTATGTACTAATTTATTATTTATCAGGTCAAAGCATAATTATTATCCGCTGAACAATCCTGCTGGTCAAGTGGTTACAAAAGTGCTTTTTTAATCATCCTTGAACCGTAAAATATAGCACAGCTAGCAATATTGATAAATTGCATAGAGATCCTGCCTTTAGCCGTACAAACCAAACAATTCGAATCTACCAGTCTCTGCATTTTTGTTCACCCTTAGAAATCTCTGCATGCACCAGTGCATGTCCCAATCACAATCAGACTGGTTTCAGTTAAGTTGTAATGGTGTGATTTTGATTTCAAATATAATGTGTAGGTTTCAAAAAGGTTATCAGTTTTTCTATTTTTGGTTTTAATTGAACAAGAGTTATGAAATAATGTGCAATGTAATTAGAATGATAAAAGGGTAACCCTTGAAAGTTCTGGAAAAAAGGACAATGGAGCAATAAGTGCTTATATATATATATATATATATACGGTACGCTATACGGAACTTACATAATCTTTATTTTAAAAAGCTGCCAATACACAGTAGAATTCTTGCAGAGAATAAATAAAAGTGACACATTTAGGTGATATTTTAAAGCACTCTTTATAAAGAAAAACACATTTTTTTTTTATAAAAAAAGAAATACTGCAACTAGTTAAGACCTGAAAACTTTTAAAACTAGCAGCAGCTTCAGCTTGTATATCAACAAAACTAACTTTTTAAGTTTTAGACATTTTCTGAAGAGAGCACAGATCTGGTTGCAGTGACAATACCTCCAGCAGTAGAAAATGTTAGATGTGTTGCCTGCCACATACCTGATCTCCGTGGAACAATGTCGGCATACAACTTTAAATTTATCCACTCGTCTATCCCCGTTATGTATTTTAACAGAGAAGCCAAAGTGTTCCCAAACAGGAGACCGTAGTGAGGTGGGAGGGTCTTCAAGCTCTGACTTCTCTTTCACTGTTGCCATGATGCCATTTTCTTACTCGTGCTCTGCTACTCGTGGCGTGCAGCTCTACTGTGCGTCACTCAATAGCGTCCGTGCGGAAACTTGCCTAGGAACATTGTTCCGCTGCGCTTAATATCGCGCTAATAATACATTTATATTATTTAATAAAAATACCGAGTACCGAAACGGTACGCAAGTGTACCAAACCGAACAGGCCGCACCGAAACGGTTCAATACTTACCGTGAACCGTTACACCCCTAATATATATATATGAAATTGTTAATACTCAGATTTGTATTTTTCGTACAATTACACATTTGTTATGGAATTATTGTTTAATGTATGAAAATTTTTGTACAAGAAGCTGAGGTTGTACTAAAAAATTATATTTTTGTATAGTTTTGAGGGTAATTTATTACAGCAAATTGTAAGGGTTAAAAGAGGGTTTTATTTTCCAAAGATTCACACAAAAACAAGTAATATGTTAATAAAAAAGCATCAGTTCATCCTAAAAAGTGATCGTAGTATAGTTTTCAGCTATTTCCAGGACAGAAGAGACTCTCACAACATGCATGTAGCAAATCTGAAATATGTGTTATCATGAACTGGGGAAGCTGAACTGAATTTCATACCCTTGCATAAAGTAATAATAATCTGTCTAAACTCGCCATGTTGTCTCTTTCCAGTCATTTATCTGCATTATTTTGACCTTTGATGACTGCAGATTCTCCGATGTTTGGTTCTTGGTTCAAGAACACTTTTCCAGGAAGCAAGTCTGCCAAACACGTCCTCTTTTCTAGTGTCCAAAAAGTTCAACTTTGAACTCATCTGTCCAAAGAACATTATTTCAGAAGTCCTGATCTGCGTCAACATCATTGACTGCATAAAATATGGACAACGTGTCATCCATCAGTTTCTGTCAGAGTCAAATGAGGCTCAGAGTGGGCGTCGCCAGCCAGCCCTTTTGTGTAAGTGAGTCACTTCCAAGTAATCGAAAATGGGCAAAAGATCCACAAAACCAGGACATGAGCGATCATCTGTCAATCATCTGCCCCTCAAAAACCACCAGATTTAAGAGACTGAAATCAACTAGTGGAGCCAGGGGTGCAAACATGAGTTTTTCAGCTCCAAAGCTGCGAAATGTAACTCTGTACTGAATGAGAACCTGCTCACGTCTGGAGCCAGCCTCAAGCAGCCAGTCAAGGAGCAGTAGTTCAGTCACTTCCAGTTACGCATCGTTGGTCAACATTCTCTCTGGCCCTGATGTTTCGTTAAGAGAGCAAAGGATTCCTCCTTGCACACTGCCAATGGAAATTAAATGTGTTTAGTCTCTTTCTAATTGTAGAGGCAGCACTTTAGCCTGCTGTAGGTCCCTAGATTATATTTTAGGGATTTGGTGACCTCTTTTAGCATCTTGCAGCTTGTTATTAGGGTGAATGTGCTGAGATGACCGGAGCTTGGAATGATGACAGTTGTTTTAAAAGATTTGCATTTGTAGACTAGTTTCCTTACGGTTTAAATCCCGTTCCAAACACTCCAAGCTCTATTGCTCTCGCCATGGTGCTCCCTTTCACTTGGTGCTCACTCATCAAATGTCTGAAGTTTAAACTGGGCAAACCTCATTGAAAATACTGCCTAATAATCATGTGCACCTGATATGATGCAACTGTGTGGAATTTGAGCCATTGGAAGTAGGCAAAAATTTGAAGATGTCGTAATGACATTTACAGACTATTTTGAAAAGTGTCTATTTTAGTTTTAATACCGGTAGTTTGGTTGTATTGGTGGTGCAGAAGCAATTTGCAATGCATGAGGCGCATTTATAGAGAAAGAGGATGAGCTTATATGTCAATATAAAGCCAAACTTTATTTTCTGCAAAACAAATCACTTCTCTTTAAAGCCAGTTTGAGACGCACAATTTTAGCCCAGAGTTTGAGTTTATGCTCAGAATCACAAGCAAATCGGTGACAATAACACAAATTGCTAGCAAGATGTTTATCAAATTCCTGTGTGTATCCACGAGTCACAATCGTGAAGTTTGTTCTGACTAAAATAACGTCTGTGATTATCTTCAGCCAATGAGAGCCACATCCAGAGGGCAATGTGAAGTTGCAGAGATACAAAGGCATAGACGGCAATATAAACAGTGGTTTCGGTTCTAAGGGGGTTTCTTTCCAGTTTATTTGGACCCAATAAATGAATTTAAACTTGCGTGTTCCCATTTTTGGTAATAATCCCTGTCTTGTGCTTCAGTCTGGCACACAAAATCATGCCGTGTGAAAATCTCTTTTGCTGATTTCTCGTCCAGAGTGAATTTGGCAATGACTCCCTGAATTGTTAATATTAAGATTAAAAGTCCTTATTTCAAGGAATGTTAAAAGATAACCAGATTGTCATAGGGTGTCCTGATTTTTTCACATGACTGAATACACAAGTGGCTGGTGGGGATGCTGGGATTCTGATCATTTTACCACTTAAAGTGCAAAAAAAAGAGTTCCTGTTGTGCAATGTCTATTTTCAATGCAAGAGAAACTTAAATGTACAATTGTTCACTTTTTACATTTAAATGCTTTTATAATTTATTTTTAGCGCTATTATATTTCAAGGGCTATGATATTTTTCCTTCTTGTTTGAGCACTAAAACGAGGATCTGTGTTATAAAACTCCAACTTGTTTCCAAGTTTTGACAAAGAGCAATCGTGATTTAAATTACAACAAAAACAAGCAAGATTATCATTTTTCACTAGCTCTTTTGTGTCCAAATTTAGTTCGCTGCCATTTGCCCCAATTAAAAAGCAGGTCTCGCAGCTTGTCAGTGCCTTACACAGGTCCTAAGGTGGGTGGGGCTTAGCTGGATCTGACCATCATTATCCCTTGAGAAAAAAAGCATTACGTCAGATCGAGGGGAAGACACGGCACGTCAGAACTGGGAAAACCTCTCCCATTCACACACCAGCAATCTAAGCCAAACAGCATCAGGCTTTATGTGAGCGGCCGAGGGCAAGCGATTGACAGATAAAGAAGTAAAGAAAGGGCTTCAGGTGTAATTATTTCCAGGGTGGTTATAACGCTCTTGCCAAACTTTATCTCAAGCACAAGCTTGCGCTCAGTAAGTGATAATTAGCAGTTTGGATGGACAGCAATGCACATCCTGCTGTTTCATTGTTGCATTAAAAGGGCTTTTTCTTTCATGTAGTCATCTGTGCCACACATTTAAAAGCATGGCTGCTGTTTAAAGCAGCCCCAGGTTCTTTTTCCTTCTATAAAATGATTATAGAAAAATGCTGAACATTCCTGCTGAGAGTACTTAAGTCTGTTCCTTCTCCGTCTTTTTAAACGGAAATCCTCTCTAATACTCAGATAAACAACTTAGAGTTTCCTAGAAATGCTAGAGTATGCTTGTTGTCAGTTTTGATATCTACAAACCAATCCATAGTTAAGTTTTAAGATGGAAACAGAGTGAAAGGTACAGTCGTGTACAGAATTCAGTACACCATCCGTCCATTTTAATACATGTATTTTGGACATGTACTGCCACATTAATGTCTATATCAATTAGGTTCTTTCAACTAATCTTCTGACATTGAAACTGGTTCAATATAAAATGGTTTGTCAAATTTCCAAGAGAAAAATCTATGTTGCTGTAAAATAAATCCAATGCTATTGCGCATTCTGTGTCTTTGTTTATCATAGTTTGATACTGATATGCTAATGTTTTTATGCATAAACTAATCCCTATGTCTAGAATGTACTTAGTTAAAAAAAATAAATAGAAACATAAAATCACTTGAAAACAATTATTCACAGCTTTTGCCACAAAGCTCAGATAAATCTCAGGTTTCCACAGATAACCTTTAGTCGAGCCACAAATACAGTGAAGGTTCCATTGAGCACAGTGCCCTCCATCATCATGACATGGAAAAGGTTCACAGCTTTTGCCACAAAGCTCAGATTGACCTGCTCTTGTTTTCACTGATCACAATAGTCGAGGCACAAATCTGGTGAAGAGTACAGACAAGAAAAGTTCCTAAATGGACTCTTCCCACAGCTGGCGTTGGTAAGCATTTGGTAGAATTCTGTTTCAGTAACTTAGTCTGGATTGAAGAAAGGGTAAGAAAGTACAAAAACACCTTTGACTACAGACCATATTAATCTATCAGCAGGACAATGACCCTGAGTACGAAGACAATATATCAAAGGAGTGCTTGGAGGAATATCCTTGAGTGGCCTAGCCAGAGTCCAGACCGGAATCTTATGAAATCTCTGGAAAGATCTAAAAAGCTTGAGAGGTTCTGAATATAGGAACCCCCAAAACTGCTCAAAGGCATCATTTTAATCACGACTTAAGGCTATAGTAGCGTAATAGGCTCATCAACATACTCATTTCAATCATGGTTTTGTTATTAGTAATAATACAGCATGCTTTCCCAAAAACGTTGAAACACTAAGCTTTTCTTGTTTCAAGGAAATTGAAGTTTGAGAGAAATGCAGTTCAATTCATTTTTAATTGAGGCAGTAAAAAAAAGGGTTTAATGAGGGAACGCTGCCATTACCTGTGTCTGCTCGCGGCCCTCGCCCCGTTCACGGACTGGGTCTGAGCATGCGTCTGGCTGCCGGTGTACAGGTTATATTGCTGAGGGTACGAGGCGCTCCAGACCCTCTCCGAGACAACCAGCACCAACAGAGATATCAGGAGACCTTCTCCATCCATCACAGCCAGCATTACTCGCTCCAAGCCCCGAGATAACTCAACCAACCCTGACTCTTTGAGTTTTTATTCCAACAAAACAGCGTCCCAGGAACTCGTCCTATCGATCCATTCCGTGATCTCCGTTCGCTTCCTCCGCGAGCGTCGGATAAATGTCTCAAAACCGACGCGTAAAGGCGCTTTCCCTCCTTTGGCGCGGATGAAACAAGCTAAACTCCCTTTATCCTTCTTCCGAATGGTTTGAAAAGTTTGTTTGTACATCCAATCAAAGCGATCTGCAAGCTCCCTGAAATCTGGAGGAGGTTTCTTGGAAAGGAGATCCGTGGGTGAGTTTGGAGTGAGTGAGGGGAGCCAGTGCAGCGTCCCCGACTCTTTCTTTCTCTCTCCCCCTCGCTCTCCTCTAGAAACCCTCCCTCATTCCCTTCGGTGCACCGATGACAGAAACCCAGGCGTCGACGTTTAAATGCAGGAGGACCACGTGTGTGGTTTTGAAATCAGTGACACACAATGGCGAGCAGCGCTCATGGAAAACACAAAGCTCTGCTCTGGTTCTGGCTGTGTGCGTCTGATGCCCTCATCTGATCTGCATTGTATCCAAGTTAGGTGAAGACAGCAGCACAGGAACACATTCTCCATGTTCATGTGTTGTTCAGGTTGTTAAACCATGCATCCACTTGGGTCCAGGTAAATCCAAAGGTTACGCTGAGTTCTGGACACCACTCTCTTATTGTTATAATCAGTGTTGTGCAAGTTACTTCCAAAATATAATTCACTACAGATTACCTGTTGCTGTTATTTAAGTAATCCCTTACCTTATAATATATCTGTAATATAACTGTAAATGTTACACTACTCGTATATTACCTTTGCATTACTTTGACCAAAATAACTTCAGAATAAAACCTTAACAATCTAAAATGACTAAATGTTCACAGTGCATGTTACATCCATAATAACTGTGGGCTATCGGCTACTAAAAACATAGTTTATAATTGGAATTGTGAAGGCTGAAGACAATGAAAAAAAAATAATTACAGCCAGAATGACGCTTGATCTGAGTGATTATCTGCCGATATCTGTTAATAGCTCGGGTAATATTTCTATTAGACTCTAGAGTAAACACCGGTGCTATGACAAGATGCAGAATTTTTCATTTCTTATTGTCATTGCAAGTTAATTAAAATCAAATGTGAGAAAATGCACAATCGTTTCAGTTTCATTGTACAGTGGTATCCCGAGATACGAAATTAATCCGTTCCAGGGTAGCGTTCGTATCTCGAAGCAACTTTTACATGTAAAACACTTAATCCATACAACATCTCTCAAAAACAACAGTATATGTAGATGAAAAAAATGGAAAACCAGAAAAAAATCAAGTAACGTTTCTTCAGTCTTTAAATCTACACATTGTTAATGTAATAAATGATAATAAAACAGAATAAAACACATGCAAAATAGATAATATGTACACAAATGTGAAACCTTACCTTGAGAGTGAATCAATGTGTCGGAGGAGGTTGAACGGTTGGCAGAAAACATTACGGCACTACGTATGAAAGTTAACTTTCTCAAGGTTTTTCACAAATTACTAACACCCATATGGTTTAAAACTGATTTAAAGTGTTTTAAGGCGTATCAGCCCCTTAAAGCGCACTTTCTGCAATGTTCTGCAATCTCGAAGTAAAAAAATTTCCAGCGAGACCTTTCATATCTTGAACATTTCGTAACTCGAAGCATTCGTATTTCAGGGTACTACTGTACAAGTGTTTTAAGTGCCATCTAGTGGTGAAAATAAGGAATAACCATTGGAAGTACAAGACCTGTTTGTATGGCTTGTGTTTTTCAAAGTTCAGGTACAATGACACAAAAAGTGTTTGGAACAGTATAAACGGTTCAGGTGAAGTTTGTCTGTTTTTTTATGCAATTTTTAGATTGTTTTGACCTTGTCTTTGCTTTCTTGGGAGAATTAATTAATTTTTAATTTGTCTGAACACTTTGATTTTGAATCTAAAATGATTGTATTTTATAATAAATTATTGAAATAATAATTTAATTGAAGAGATCTATTCATTCACTTTCCTGCCTGCTTTTCCCCTTTTGGTCTCTCCAGCGCACATTGGGTGAGCGGCGGGGGTACACCCTGGACAGGTCGCCAGTCCATTGCAGGGCAACATTCACTCACACTATCACACCTAAGGGGAATTTAGATTAGTCAATTAACCTTATCGCATGTTTTTGGGATTGTGGGGGAAACCTGAGTACCCAGAGGAAAACCACGCAAGCACAAGAAGAACATGCAAACTCCTTCCAGGAAGGTCCCCGGCCAGCCTTGAACTGACAACCTTTTAACTGGAAGGCCACAGTGCTACCCACTGTGCCAGTGTGCTGCCCAAATGTAAATGAATATGAATGACAACAGGAGAAAGACTCTGCAGACTGGTCTGGGGCTCTGATATTTACCCCTTAGGGGTCTCGGGGTTCTGATATTCTGGTATTCTTGGCCACCACCATGCCGCACAAGAGATATATATTTTTTAAATATTTTGCACTATTACACACTGTAAATAATGTTTCATTTTAAAATGGCAGGAAAATTCTAAAATATATTGGGGTTTGCCTGTAGAAAATGAATGGTAGATTTCTATAAATGTGATTTATTTGCACTTTATTAGATACTTTATTAGGGTATTAACTATTTGGCAGGAAGAGTTGCGGGTCAATCTGACGTAAGGGTCTGGATCTTCTTGTCTCCAAGTAAATGGAATTCCAGATTTAATTGTTTTGATTTTTTTCTTGCTTGTTTAGGACCAAATATTTTGTGTTATTTTAATTTTGTAACCTACATTTAAAACCCCCCAAAATGTAACGAGTGTTCATTTAAAACAGGGAATATATAAATTAGTGTTAATGTGAATTCCATAAAATCATGGCTTCAATCTGAAGGAAACCAAACATGTGATGAAAAAAAGTATGAATATGATATACAAAAAAATTAAAACTTAACTTAAATATTCACCTAGTAGGTTATAATAAACGATACACTATTATAAGGATTTGTATAAACAAGGCAGAAATAGTCCTCCTTTGTTGTGAAAGCCAACTGTGTTCAGATCTCAGCTGAATGGTCCTGGAATATTTCTTGCTGGTTTATGTAATGATCTTCCCTTTTCATCAAGCCTTAGATGTGAAAAAAAGAGTGAATCAACAATCAGTTCAACAATACGAGCCTTTTAAAAATAACATTCCGTTTTTTTACTGTACATACATTTCCTGCCAATATTTTGAAAAATACTGAGCAGAATAAAACTGAGCGAGCATGCAAGTAAATTGAGCAAATAAATCTCAGTTTGTGGTTTGTGCTCAGGGGAGCGTGTCATATATTATCAGGGATTTCTACTGTCATTCACAGACTCTGTGTGTGTGTGATGTGAAGTATTCGAGTTATTCTCTCCAGTCCAGCACAGCACCTGTAGCGCCGGCCTTATCTGACCCTTAGGCTCCACACAGGCCCCCAGCTCGACTGATTTAGCACTTCACAGACCAGCTCCGCATGTTTGGACAAGAGCTCACATCTGAGATAGCGATTCTGGAGCCAGCTCAATGGAAAAATACATTTTAGCAGTTCAAAAACAAAAAAAACTCCTTTCTACAATTAAATTGTCACTAACAAATCGCGTTGACTGCTCTCTCCATAACTTATTCATTTATTGTTCCTGGCTGGAGAAATTATCTTTCGAACTCTATTTGGAATAGAGGCAAAGGAAAAAACTATTTGATCCTTTGCTGTTTTTTAACATTTAAGCAGTTTTTACTTTAATGGCAGATTTATTTCAAGTGTGAGAGACCGAAAAAATAACAAAAGATTAAAAATACAGAAAAATGTAGTCTAAAAAACTGAAGAAACACTTTCAGAATAAAATACTAATCTTACTCAGGGCCTGCCTTGTAGTTTAAGCAAAAAAAAACTGTAAAAAAAATATGCAAGATGTGATACGCCTACTGCCAATGGGCCAATATCAGGCAATCGCGGAGGTGGCATGGACGCTGCCATTGAGAAGTGTACATGCGCACACGCAACTACTTCCTGAGGAGGATGGAACCATCATGGTTTCAGAGCTTTGCCTCGAGTCAGACTGGCACTTTATCATGTGTTGACCGCGGTCAGTCACCTCTGTTCAGTGTAGCTGTCAAGCACATGGCCCCGCCTAGTTTTTTAAGGGGAAAAATGAGCCACATGAATTTATTCACCGTATAGATAACTTTCGAAAAGCACTAAAACTGACTTTTTAAGATGGTTTAACAGGAAACAACAGCGTTAAAACACTGAATGCTAAATAGCTAACAGAGAACAAAGGAGAGAAAGAAGGGAAGGGGAAAAGGAAGTGTCCGTGTAGATGTGTGAGTTTTTTTGTTCATTGAGACATGACTTTAAATATGGTTGATCTGAAATTGTGCAGTTACATGAAACAGTGCTGCATTTAAGAGTGGATCCACAGCGTAACCGCACAGAAAAAAACCCATTTTCAAAATAACCGTGTGGACACAGCCTTAGAAAAAAAAGAAGGAGCAGGATCTACAACTCCCAGAGCCTAGGGAAGGAAATATTGAATAATGTATTCCAGAGAAGACAGGAGAGGGCTTGATATCCAAAAATGTAATAAAAATTCATGATTGACATGTACAGATGTATCTGGGTTGTTCTAACTGCATTACACAAAAGCCAAGCAAACTTCAAGTCCCCATTGTAATGTGTTAGCCGGGGGTCTGCTGCTCTCCGGCACACATTGGGCAGATGCAAGGGTACACCCCGGACAGTTCGCCAGTCCATCACACACTGAAACATTCACACTGATTAATTTTAAATAACCTAACCGCATGTTTTTGGGAAACCGGAGTACCCGGAGGAAAGCACGGGGAGAACCAAACCGACAACCTTCTAACTGCTACCCACTGCACCACCGTACCACACCACAAGTACACCTGAAGGCACTAAATAAAATATGCAAAAATCATGACTCGGCCCACTTCTGTCTCAAGGATGACATTTAGTTGTTGCTGGAAACATGATCTCAGTGGTGTTACAATTAACATTTTAATTAACTGTAATTAACATATATGGTATGTTCAGGTAGGTATTCTTCCCACTCCTGAATCTTTCCCCCTCTCCTACATCTCTCATTTAATTCCCCCCATTCTTTTAACACCCTCCTGTCCTGATGTATTTAATGCAAACTGGAAAAATAAATAATTACATAAATTCACTGCTTCCATGCAGAGGAGGAAACACCACACCAGGTGTTCACTGCCCTGGAAATAACAAAACTGTCCAGCACAAACGAAGCTCGTACTCTCCCATGTGGTGGTCTATAAGCAGGACAAAGAAAAAAAAAGAAAGAAAATTAAAATTTTATCCGTGTTGGGTTGACACTGCTAAATTTATAGAATTAGTATAAAATAAAAATAAAATAAAGGAATGCAAAAATATTTATTCTACACAAATGAACAGACACTGTGAATACATTACCTACATTACATTACCTCTAGAATTAACTAGAAACCATTATTACAATGACTTTGGCATTTGGGAAGTTCTCTACAGTGTGTGCGATGGTCACTTCTCCCAGTGATGCTTCTTTAGTCTCTCAGAGATTTAGGGCAGAAGCTCTGCTGAGGCTCTCTGTTGTATGAATGAAGCCTTGAAGACCACCGATGAAGCTGAGGAGGATGATAATCCAGCCTCTTGAGCTTGGCATGAAGATCCGCTGGCTCGTAAGTATTAAACACAAACATGTGCTTCTCAAAGGGCTCAATTGAGCTCTTTTATTTTCCCTATAAAAGTAAAGAGTAGCCCGGCTGTTCAATTAAACACAAACCCCTTGCTCTACGAGATCAGAACACACTGCGGTGGAGGTGCTATTGTAATGAAGGAGTCAGTAGAGTCATCTGCAGATGTTCAATCACTGTACTGAAACCGCATGTGGTTGATGGTCAGGCGCATTGTCAGACAAAGCAGCGTACATTGCAGAACCTGTTAATTGCTCAAAATGATACATCTTCTGTCCTACAAAATAACAGTTTAATGTAGCGTTTTGGCATGAACTAAAACCCTTCAATGAGTCAATGTGAGGGTTTCCAACCACACCAACCTAAATCCCACCAAATAAACCTCAAGTACGCCCATAATGGTGAGGAATTCCTCCAACCTCGCGTCCACTATGTGCGTAACTCCGGAGGAAAAACATCCCAGAGCCTTGCCAGCTGTGCACATGTGGAAGCAAACACTGCCCTGCACTTACATGCACATCAACAGCTGTGTTTACTGTGTAATTAGGGGTGTCCCTTCCCATCATGCCCTGCAGGCCAGCACTCCCTCAGCTTATCCAGAGTTTAACCGCTGTAGGCTGTTCCTTCAGTTTGTACTCTGAACCCCAGACGGGGATGAGTGTGAGCTCTACAGTAATCATCATCACAGGTTATTCTGAAGCCTGCTATTTGAATCAGAGGAAGTGAGAGCCGCGTGCACTTAGGAGATGTGGAAAAAGTGATTCTTATTCAACCAAACTTTTTATAGACAAGGCTTCATACAATAAAGAAACTGTATGCAACTGTAAATTGGACAAAGTTTACAATAATACAGGGCTAAGAAAATACGAGATACGAAATTAATCTGTTACAGGGTTGTGTTCGTATGCTGAATGTCGAAAACCAGAGAAAAATCAAGTAACTTTTCTCCAATCCTTTAATCTACACATTGTAAATGTGATAAATGATAATAAAACTGTGAAAATAAAATAAATGCAAATTAATATGTTCACAAATGTGAAACCCTACCTTGCAAACGTTAGGTTTCCTGTGTTCTGTTGTGATTATTGTGCTTTTCTTTGAGTGTGTTTAATTGATTCTGTTCGGCTGTCATTTTATCTGGGTCTATTTAGACCCACGCTCCAATGCTCTCTTTGTCGGATGATTTCAACACAAGTGCGAGTATTTCTCTAGCAGTTAGTAACTCTATTCTCTTTCCAGTTGATCTTGGATTCATTCTCGTAAGGGGTCTCTCTTCTCAGATCTGGTCGGTAGGTCATCTCCCTCTCTTTCGTCCCTGAAGATCAGCATCTTTTAGTTTTGTTTTCTGGTCTGCCTGGCCTGTGTATATTTTTTTGTTTTTTTTTTAATAAATCAACAATCAATAAGTCATCTGCTGTGTATTTCCTTGCATCTGGGTCCTCTCTCTCTTTGAGACAAAAAATTCTTCCCAATTTAACATCCCACATGCCTTAGCATAAGACAGATGGTGTTTGAAGGTGAGCAGAAACAGATCTCAAGGTGGAGTTTGTGCTATGTGCAATGTGCAAAAGTTTCTCTTTGTAGAGGTTTCTGCAAAATAACTTTCTGTTGAAGTGTTCCAAATTTCAAACATGTACTTCAAACACAGTTTGGTCCTGCACCGTGGTATATCAGACACAGCAGGACACATTAGTGCGGTTGGCAGGGCACTTTGCTTCCTGTCCTCTTTGTTAATTGAAAAAAAAGCAATAAAGGCTATGGCCCCAAATATAATAATAATAATAAAAAAAAAGTCTAAAACGTTAAACAAAATAGTAGAAAAATCAATAGTAATTTTGTCCACTAGGTGGCCCAATGACTGACACTGTAGGTTGCTAAATACATCAGTTCAGACATGGCATCTTAACACATTTGGCAAGTTTGGCACAGCTGAGTTAACAGCTTTCTGCTTCATGGTGAAACATCGAAATTCAACAGACTGCCATCACAATGTCAAAAAAGCTTCGCAATTTCACATTTCAGAAGCATTTAAATGAGACTGCCAGACTTTCGTAGTGATCACATGACATTTCTGTGAGGAATTCATTAGTAGGAAGCCTGGAAGTGTTTGAAACTCCAAATAACTTTTTTCTAAAACTATAGGTGCCACCTGGACATCATACATGGGACCGTACGAGTGTTGCAAACAAAAGAAGACAAACAGCTTCCTGTGATACGCTCTGTCATCATCTTCTTCCTGCTCTTCTTCTTTAATGTGTCCTCTTTTGGCGCACATCTGTTGTACCGCAAACACCATCAATATTTCCTCAACGCAGATGAAGAGCACCCTGCTGAGAAGCCATCCGTATTTGAACCGCCACTAGGGGCAGCTATAACTAATACCGTAGGTTAGTATACAACTTTGTTCAGACATTGACTCTTAACAGGCATGGCATGACCCAATCAGATATTATTAACAGCTTCCTGTTTATGACAAAATTTCAACTTTCGATGACCACCAAGCGCACATAGTTTAACAAAGTCAAAAAAAGCTTTGCACCTTAATATCCCTTATTATTAATATCCCTTTGCCGTAAGATAAGACTAGTTGAGTATGAAAATGAACAAAAAAAATCTTTTGTTACAGTACGACACAAAACTGGCCAATTTTTAAAGGTTTTGGCAAACTTACCGACTTCATGTCAACTGAGAAAACCCAATCCATTTAGTTATATTTAGTAATTGATACCCTACACATGTGTGCCGAATTTAATTTACGCACGACATACTAAGAGTGCAACAGAAGCTTAAATGCATTAGGTGGTGCTATAGAGCAATTTTGCCACTCCTACTTTTCAAACCACAGCCAGTTATTATTGTCACCAGTTCTGACGTGTGTGCGTGTAATTTGCTAACTTTTCAAGCACATTTAGATCCTAAGAAATGGACCAAAAGCCACACAACAATAATTCTCTGAGCAGTTACTAATAGCTCTACTTATACATCCTGCAAAAAGCTTTAGTATATACACTTTAAAACTGAACCCTTACAAACAGAACCTCCCTTTTAAATTGTAGCAACAGATTTTTAAAATCTCAAAGCAGCAGCAAGCAGTTATTCCCGAAAATAAGTTCCAGAGCAGCTGGGTACGTTCCAGAAGTTTCAGATGCTTTTCATTTACAGATACTTTGAGACTTTGTATAGTGTGTTTTAATTCAACTTGTGCGTTTGTTAAAGTAAATGAAGGGCCACCCATGCATCGTCATTAAAGCTAACCGTTGTTTTATAGATGCGCCACAAGGAACAAGCAACACATTTTACAGTGTGTGTCACTTCCACAAAGGCTGTGCTTCAGTCAAATAAAAGAGAACATGCATTGCAATATACATTCTGTAGACAAACCATGGATCCTACAGAAAATGGGTTCATTCCAGTTCTGTCTCATACTGTGAGTATATCTCCTAAAAAGAAGATTAAAGAATCATTGCTAATATACTGTGTATATTGTTATTATTGCAGTCAAATCATTTGTCAAATCATCACGTCCCATGTGTCATCTCGACTCAGCCCAGGCCCAAGATGACACAACCAGGGACCTAGACCCCAGAGCCGGAGTCAACCACCCATTCCCCACCATCTGCTCCCTGTTGGAATGTAGTGTATGTGCATGTGGATATGTTGAAGAGGTAAGATGCATTAAAAGTAGGAATGATGTCCTGGAGCAGTACTGATGGTTGACGAATGATGTCCAGATACCACCCCCAGTCCCTATGTGTCCAATATGTTTGTAAAATAAGAGGGCAGTCTTCTCCATCGTTCATGGAGGAAGGGGCTACAGATCTGCAGATCTACCCAATGGGTGAAGAGACTAATTGTAGTATATCATTGAAGGTGATGTATGGGGCACAGCCGACCCCTGAAGCAAGTCAGTGGTGGATGTTATTGACCTTCTGATCGCTACAGGCGGCAAGCACCTCTCCAGTGCCCTGGAGATGTTCAACGTCAAATAGAATGAAAACTGAGGGTCCCCGACATGGGGTAGGACATGAAGCGCAATCGGAAATAAGCCACCCCGCCCCCTTGAGAGACAGAGACCCCCAAGGTCCTTTGTGTGTGGGTGAAAAAATGTACTGGGAGCCATTGAAGAGTCCAGGTCCCTGACTGGCTCCCTCAATGTGTCGTCCGTCCATCCAAGAGCAGCACCGCCCCACGTCCCGGGAACTACGAGAGCACCACCAAGGGGGATGGGGGCATCCAGGAAGTAGCTGCCACAGGTGCGGACAGGCCCACTACTTGAGGGCTGCGGAGGAGGAGGCTATACAGCTACCTTCTTCAAGCTATGGAGAACATATAGCAGCTGATGCTTTTCATGGCTGGATCTGCTAGGCGATATTTCCCCCAATGCTTGGTCAGAGAAAACATTGTTTGTTTGTCGAAACAAAAGAGAGGATGCAGCATAGTTACTATATTTATTAAAAAACAGTACGTTTCTGTCCACTCCCCATCTGTGATCTATCATCTGTATTATAAAGGACCTCATTATTATCCCGCATAGTTCATTAACTTAGTGCAGTGTGTAGCTATGTACAATCTGCTGAAACTGTACTGCACGAACTGTTACAAATTTATATGGTATGTTCAGGTAGGTGTTCTTCTCACTCCTTAATCTTTCCGCCTCACATCTCTCATCCACTCCGCCCTTTCCTTTTAACACACTCCTGCCCTGATGTGTAGAGATTAATGTTTTGAGAATATGAAGCATGCTGTCAGAAAATATGTGTAAACAATTAAGAAAAACTGTTATAGGTTTCAAATTATATTGACACATATTTTATCAGGCTGGAGCTGGAATTTTTTTTAAACCCTATGTCACTTTTTTAGTGCACGTAGTTTGCTTTGCATTAAGTTCTTTCTCAGATCTTGAATCGAAAATGTAGAGTTTATCAGAGGTCACGTGTGATCTGCCCCCGATAGCTCACACAAGTCATCCTCAAACATCATCTTTCTAAATCATGCTCTGAACTTTCAGAAGGAGATGCCCATAAGGCAGATTAAGTCACGTAAATTATTTTATATATCTAACATTTTTTACAATTTTATCAGTAACGAAGGAATGCTATCAAATGTAGCCAAGTAAAAGTAACATTATTTAACCCTAAATGTACTTGAGTAAAAGTAAAGTACCCAACATTAAATATACTCTAGTTACTCAAGTAAATATCATTTTGCATCTATCCAAAATTTTTGTCCAATGAGCTCCAAGAATCAAATTTTCAAGCTATACCTACCTGTTCCATTCTGTCTGATTTTAATTTTTGTTGTGTTTTCTGAATTAATACTGTGTTCTTATATTTGTCTATGTGTTTTCAGATTGTTTTAATAATTAACCAAGTTACGGGAGATGTAATTAGGACGTATCTGTCACAAGGGTATCTCGCATGGCCGACAGAATGAAACCAAACCGCGGCGATTGGCCCCATGGTGCTGGCTGCAAAATGATTACTGCCCTATACAGTCTAAAAGCCACTATTCAGATGTATCTGAGTAGCATAAAATGCTGGACGTATCCAAGAAGGGCAGTCAGCTTTATTTGTTCATACCCGCCACGTATGCTCAGGGCAGGTCCAATTTGTTCTTTCTGTTTGCTTTTTTGTCTTAAATTTCTTCTATGCCACCATACGACCATAGAGCATTATACAAATACAGTTAATCAATCAATTATTCCCTGGTCTCAATATTAAACAAAGCACTGACTGCTGTTATTTTATGCTTGGTTACAGCATAGATGAATTTTTTGTCTACATGCCTATCATTTCGGAGGCATGTTGTAAGAAGTTATCAGAGGAAAACATGTATTTAGAGAAGATTTATTGAGCTCTCACCTGCGTCCCATTACAAGCCTTCGGGGAGAAGAAAGAAGGTTAATGTAGAGCTTAGAGAAATTCATCACATTCTTTACAAGGTTACTCCCAATGGACATCTGGAGGGGGGAAAGGCCAAAACTCATGGGGAATAAAGCCTTATTTTTCTGCAGTCAATGAAAATATTTAGTTTACAGTAGGATTTACAGATTACTCAAAAATGATATGTGCTTAAAGATTCCATTGATCTGTGACATCAGCTGTGTCACATGATCCTTCATAAATCAGTGAAATAATAAAATGTTTATTCTACTAATTTATTCTGAAAACAAATCTTCCTGCTCACCTCAGTGGAAAATATGTCCACATCTGGGAGTTCTTTATTGTGTGAAAAGAAAAAAGATACAGACTTCCACATCCTGGGTCAATATAAGATATGAAGCCGGGATGACGAAAAGCTTCTGTATCGTTACCTTCCAGTATTTTAGTATAAGTATAAGAATCTGTTAAGATACTCAGTGGGGTTTTTATGAACTCAATTGCAAAGCAGCAGTCGAAGGAATAGCAGTCGTTTATTGAAACACAAACAACAAAAACCCTTTATGGGGAAAACCTCAATTAGTTAAAACTGGACTAAACCTACCAAAATTTGTTCAAAAATAACCCAACAAGGAAAACCGGCAGATTACAAAGGGGCACAACAAGGGAGCCCTGAACAATTATCAGGTGAAAAGAATTAAGTTGCGGTCACCCTACTCTTGAACCATGTGAGTTTTCACCACAAACGATTGCATGCGTTTTGAGCCAAACCACAAAAGGGCATCATTAAAATTTTAACAAATTACTATACAACTCATCAAAGATGGACTTGCGACCTGTCCAGGGTGTACCCCTGCCTCTCGCCCGATGTACTCTGGAGCACCAGCAGACCCCTGTGACCCAAAAAGGGAATAAGCAGGTTAGAAGATAAATGAATTAATACATAACTTGTCTAAATTATATAAAATGCTCTCTAATCTACTTTAAAGCAATACTGACGTCCTAAAAATGTAAATTTGCTTTATATTGAGTGATCAAAAAATCTCACTGACCTGACCTTGTCAATGTGGGGGCTCAAGACGCATCATGTCAAAGTTCCTCCCAGCTTAACTTCATGAGCAGGAGCTTTTGATCCCACCACATGCGATCCCATTCAAGTCAATGGAATTTTTTAGAAGTGTGACCGCGGCTTGAGCCACCACATTGGTGAGGTCAGGTCCTTGAGTCCAATATGAAGTGAAATTCTGATATAATTTAGACGAGTTATATAGTGAATTGAATATATATATATATATATTTACTAGGGGTGTAACGGTACGCTAAAATCGTATTCGGTTCGGTACAGTGTCTTGGAGAGCTCGGTTCGGTTCATTCGGTTCGGTACAAAACAATAAGAACTTACATAATCCTTATTTTGAAAAGCTGCCAATACACAGTAGAATTCTTGCATAAAATAAAAAAGTGACACTTTTGGGTGATATTTTAAATAAATTGCACTCTTTATTAAGAAAAACACATTTTTTTTTTTAAATAAAAAATGAAATACTGCAACTAGATAGGATAGATGAACCTATCCACATTTTCTGAAGAGAGCACAGATCTGGTTGCAGTGACAATATCTCCAGCAGTAGAAAATGTTAGATGTGTTTTTCCACTCGTCTATCCCCGTTATGTATTTTAACAGAGAAGTCAAAGTGTTCCCAAACAGGAGACCGTAGTGAGGTGGGAGGGTCTTCAAGCTCTGGCTTCTCTTTCTCTGTGTCCATTTCTCACAGCTACCCGGCCTGCAGCTGTGCTTCACTCAATAGCGTCCGTGCGGAAACTTGCATAGGAACATTGTTCCGCTGCGCTTAATATCGCGCTAATAATACATTTATATCAGTTAATAAAAATACCGAATACCGAAACGGTACGCAAGTGTACCGAACCGAACAGGCCGTACTGAAACGGAAACGGTTCAATACATACCGTGAACTGTTACACCCCTAATATATATATATATATATATATATATATATATATATTCAGACATGAACTTTTAACACACTTGATGGGACATTGTACAGCCGCAATATAACAACTTCCTGTCATTGTGAAACATCAAAATACAGCAGACCGCCAAGGCCGAACAGTTTTCAAAAATTCAGAAAAGCTTCCCAATTTAACATCGCAAAGACTTTTAGATGAGACTTAGATGGTGATCAATTAACATCTCTAGAAGGAGTTTATAAAAGTGTCCTAGAATTAGACTTCCTGTCAGTTTTGGAAATGCTATGGTGTGAATAGGAAAAGAAATGGGGTAGGAGTGATCCTGAAGGAGGAGTTTGTGACGAATGTGTTAGAGGTGAAAAGAGTGTCAGACAGGGTGATCAGTTTGAAGTTAGAAATTGAAGGGGTGATGTTAAATGTAGTGAGTGGTTATGCTCCACAAGAAGGCTGTAAGTTGGAAGAGAAAGAGAGATTC